>JAEANM010004070.1:0-21342 GCA_017656035.1 Myanophis thanlyinensis
TCCCAGGTTTTTTTTTTCCTTCGGAAACGGGTCCAAGTGGCTCTTTATGTCTTAAAGGTTGCAGACCCCTGGTCTAACCTAAGAATTTCTTGCAAACATTTTTTAAAAAACCATTATTAAATAAAACAGACAATATCTATTATCAAATATGAAATCTGGAGATATAAAAAGTTCTTTAATATACAGTAGAAACTGAGATGGTGGCAGGTTTTTCTAGTTTTTTCAATTGTGTAGTTATATGGTAAGAAAAAAGCACTTACTTGTATCTGCTTGGCTTCCTACACTTATATATCTGTCATTACCAGGAAGTGCTGTTTGATAGTATGTTGTTTCTTCTTGCTGAGGAATCTTGGCATTCTTTGCAGTTAGGAGGGCTACTGCTAATTCTAGGTTCCCATTGCTATCCTTTAAATGCATAACAATGAATTATCAGAATTTTATGATCAGCTTCTAACATTAAGTCCGGGTACGTTTAAAATATACATGTTGCCATGAATATGATTTTATTATTAAAAATCTAATCTATTTACAAATAATGTATTCATTAATAATGTGAAAGATGATAAGCAATTTTAAAACAGAATGCAATGAAAGCTAAATTTTAATCCAAACCCACTGATTTAATATATTCATATTCTGCAGTGGCAAATGCAATTGTTTAATGGCTGAATTAGATGCTGCCCATTGTATACGTTTCCTAAATAAAACATTTGCAAGAAGTTTGAAATCAATTTTGTAACTTCAGTGTTCACCATGAATTTGAATAAATTATCAATTAGGCATGTAGAAAAATCATAACTACAAACACCAATATTTAAACCCAGATGTATAAAGTTTAAGCTTAAGCTGCTTAATTAGGAATGGGGAAATCCTGTTTCTAAGTCCATGGTCAGCTCTAGATGTTCAATAAATGATTCTGGATGAGTCACAATTTTCCCAGTTCACATACAGTTTCAGCCTTTTTGCAGGCCACTCAAATTAACTCTTACAATCTTGTATTGAATTGTATTGTATTAAGCTCTGCTACTTAAAACATACTTTTAAAAATTCAATTTAAAGATCTAAATGTAGTTATCTTTCAAAATCACTGTACCTTCAAGGCTTGCTGCAGTATTTGAGTGTCATTGATACCTGTGATTTCTCTCAGCTGATTCAGAAACGTCTGCTGGTGCTGAAGAATTAAAGAGCTGATTAGCATAGACGACAAATTAAAGTAAACAAACAAACAAAAAGCTAGTTAGTGGAAAACACTAGGGTTTTTTCCTCCTCTTTAAAGCAATGTGTCTAACAGTTTCAATGTGTACAATTTCAAAATGGAGCATAGGAAACTTAAGTTTAGAGTAGCTGCTACAAATTCCATTATTTCCAGACAACATACTGATGATAAAATACAACACAACAAACTACTATGATAGCAGCTATAGATATCCGAACTTCCACACCACATGTAGTAGCTATATATACTTTTAAAACCAAAATCAAATTTTGAGGTTTTGCCTTTCCAAATTTCTAAATCATCAGCAAGCTAAAAATAAACTGAAGTTGCCAAGAAGCCATAAAGTAGCACAAAAAAAACCCAAAAACCCTTGTCTTGGTTCAAAGAAACCTTTTGTTTTGTTTTGCTTTAAAATTTATAGACCTTTTTTTTTTTTCAAAATACAACTTTTGTTAGGGTAGCATACACCTATATTTGAATTTCTATCTGCGTTAAACTGTTAAATAGAATGAACAAACAAAAAGTTTCTGCTGTATGAAATAAAGTATGGCAAATAATACTATTTGAAATAAGTTTCAATTTATTTCATGGCAAATTGGGATTCTTCAGGGAAAAAATGAAGAGGAACTAATTCTGTTGGTTGCATCTATAAAGAATTCCAAAAGGATTTCAAAAGCATCTTGTGAAAAAGGTAAAGGGAAGAGGCATTGGACTTACCTGATACGCTCCTTCTCGTTGTATAGAGAGATAATCCACAGGAAGGGTTTGTCTGTCATTTCCTAGATCTGATGACTGAGTTGCAGAAGCATAAAAGTGCCAGTCTCCTCCCCCTGTCCCAGCTTCTATGAAGGTAAACCATAGATCACCATATCTCCTCGTCCAGTTGCACAGAGCCCAGGACCCGGCAGAACATTGGGAGGGCTGGATTATCATTCTACATGATGAGAAGGAGCATATCAGGTAAATCCAACGCCCCTTCTCCATTGAGTGTAGAGAGATTATCCACAGGTTTGGACATGCCAAAGTTATTGGTGTTCAGGGAGGGAAACAGTCGGGTCCTGAGATGAAAAGGACACCTGGGCTTGTTGTAAAACCCTCCTGCCAAAAGCCACCTCTGCCAAGGCATAGGAATCTATTCAGTAATGTTTTATGAAGGGCAATTGGGATGCCCATGTGGCTGCCCTGCAAATTTCTTCGACTGAAGCTTGGGTAGTCCACGCTGCACAGGTAGCAGTGCTCCGAGTTGAATGAGCAGTAATGCCTCTGGGAGGAAGGAGACCCTGTGAGTCATATGCTGCCGCAATGCAGGCTCGGAGCCATCAACTCACCATGGAGGAAGATGCTTTCTGACCCAGTGTCCTGTCATGGAATGCAACAAACAAAGCCTCTGTGTTCCGAAAGGGAAGAGTCCTGGATAGGTAAATACGGAGGGCCCTCCGTACGTCCAGTCTGTGCCAGCGTGCTTCTGGATGGTGCGAGGGAGAAGGACAAAAATTCGGTAATATAATTTCTTGGGCCTTGTGAAAGGACGAGTTAACCTTGGGGACAAAGGCCGGGTCCAGTCACAAAATCACACGGTCCGAGTGAAAAACGCAGAGCTCCTGTCAGACAGAGGGGGCCACAAGCTCCGAGATTCTTCGGGTGGATGTAATGGATATGAGGAAACTAACTTTCCAAGTGAGGAGCTTCAATACTCTGGGAAGCTCCCATGTAGGGAAGTGGTGAACGACTGGTGGCCTTAAATTGGTTACCCCCCAAAGAAATCTCTGCACTATCGGATGTCTTGACAGTGATAGACCCATACCACAGTCAGTTATAGATGCAATGGCCGCAACCTGCCTGCGGAGAGTATTTGGCCGAAGTCCTTTATCCAGATCCTCCTGGAGAAAGTCCAGGAATTGGGCCAACAAGAATCGTTCCAGATCCTGGTCTTGTCCATGGCACCAAACAGTGAACGCTCGCCAAGTGGCCTCATATATACGCATGGTAGCTGGATGGCACGAGGCCTGGATAGTATGAATGACTTTAGCTGACAGCTGGTCATTAGTCAAGGCAAAGCGTTCAATCACCAGGCAGCTAGTTGAAACCAGAGGGGATCTGGGTGCGAGATCTCTCCCTGCATCAGGGGCCATTGGGTTATGGACAGCTTCCATAGTTCAGTGATGGAGAGTCAAAGTAGCTCCATGAACCATGGCCTCTGTGGCCAGTAAGGAGCCAGGAGCAGTAGTTGTGCGTGCTCCTCCTTCACTTTCTGCAGACCCCTGGGAATCAGGGGCAGGGGCGGGAATGCGTATAAGAAGCCTTTGAGCCATTTGGACCGTAGGGCATCTACTTCTTCTGCTCTGGGTGTCTGAAGCCTCAAGAAGAATATGGGTAGCCTGGTGTTGTCTGGTGTGGTGAAAACATCCACATGTAGCAGCCAAAACCTGTCCAAAAGCTGTTGAAATAATTGGGGGTGGATTATCTCTCTACACTCGACAGAGAAGTACACCATTTCCTTCTTTGAGTGATTTGTGACCATATTCTATAGATTCTGGTTGATGTATGAATATAATATTTATTTCCTAATACAGGTAGTCCTCACTTAACAGCATCATGTCACTATAACCATAAGTGCATCACCTGTGATTATTCAAACAGAATGACACTTGACCACGACTTACAACTTACCACCAGATTTCTCACTGACTTTGTCAGGAGCTGGGCTATGGGGATTGCAAATAACAATACATGATTGCAGGACACTGCAACCATCATAAATGCAGGCCAGTTGCATGCTGGCTGCCACCTATCCAAATTGTGATCATATGACTATAAGAATGACCAGGCTGTTGGAAATTCAGGGATCAATCAAAAACCTACTTTTTCAATGTCATTGTAAGTCTGAATGGCTTCTAAACAGGGTAATGATTAAGTGAGGACTACTTTATTAAATTCAGTTATATATCCATAAGATTTGTACAAAATCTATATTTCAAAGTGAAATTTTAACAATCTTTAGAAGAATTATTTTTTCCAGTCTTGATTGTATTACAAGTAGTCTTAATCTTATGACTGGTCACTTAGCAGCCATTCAGAATTATCCACCCCAAAAGCTACTTGCAAACTGATTTTGAAGTTATGAGCACACCCTCACCAGCAGTCACATTTTGGGCACTTGACAACTGGTTCATCTTTACAGCAGAGTGGATAAAAATCTATGATTTAAAAAAATAAAAAATAAAAAATGGATTTTTTATTTAAATAGGATTTTTTAAATTTAAATTGGATTTTTTTATTTTTTTATCAAATTTATTTTAATAAAATGTTTTTGGAGTAAAATTCTATCTAAAGATAGTTTTCTATTTAAGATATATTAATAATTTAGTTTATTCAGCATGAAAATGAGCTTAGATATATAGCAAGATGCTGTATATTTTGCAATATTAGGATTGTCAGTTAGTCAACAGCGGGTCAGAGGAGTTGCTGTGGAACAGAGATGACAGCTGCTCTTTAAAAATTATGATTTAAATTGAGTTGATTTAAATCAAGCCTTTTTACTAGTCCATCCTGTTTTTACTAATCCACCCTGTTAACAAGTGTCAGATACTTTATTCTGTCATTACTACTTTGGCTCTGTGTTTATCTAACTAAATAAACTATATTCTCTGTCTTGTTCACAATTATTGATTCTTCAGTTATTTCCATTAAATATATATTTATATAGATAGAAAGTTATGCTCTATTTATCACTAATTTCAAGTTCAGAACAAAGATAGAAACACAACACTGTCTCCATTGTCATAATCATAAGTAACCTATCTAGCCCCTACTTAATAGCTATGTTTGAATACCATTTGCTGAAAACACAGAGAGGAAAATATTGCCTTTGTACACCCACTTTTACTTTCTCATATACAACTGTAAGAAACTGGATAGCAGAGAAAATCAATGTGAGGGGCAATAAAGAATGCTGACCTTGGACTCTGTGTTACTAATTTTGGACAATACTGAATATAGGATGGACTACAAAAATTGGGAGAGCCAAAACATTCTATTTAAATGTTTATAATATATATAAATAACTCTTTATTAAGAGATTTTCTGCTATGTTACAACCCACAAAAAGCAAAAAAAAAAAGTAAAATGACTACTAAATTTATTTAAAATGTACAATAAACAGGAACAATTACAAAGAAGCAATAAAGACAAATGGAAGATCACTTGGAATGGGGTAATAGGGACAAATGAATGTAGGATGAGTGAAAAAAGTGAGCTAAGAATTGATTACGCACACACACAGTGGGAAAATATGTGGTTAAGAGTAGACATATTAAAAAAAACCTTAAAAATTGCATTCAAATATACAGTTTGACATAGAAGATTTTAAAGCTGGAATTTTCCTTTTATGATTAGTGGATAAATGATTAGGGGGAAAAAACCATGGAAGATTATTTCAATATATGATTACTTTTGTGAGATTTTTATAGGCAGAGATGGAAAGATTCAATACTACCACCACAGAGGAATGGTAGTGAAGTTGACAGATTTTGCTGAAATTGATAATCTCTTTTATTATAGAAATTCTTTTATTGTAGAAAAGGCATATTTGTATATATGGAAGAGCCGTAGTGGTGTAGTGGTTAGAATGCAGTACTGCAGGCTACTTCTGCTGATTGCTGGCAGCCAGAAGTTTGGCAGTTTGAATGTCAACAGCTCAAGATTTACTCAGCCTTCCATCCTTCCGGGGTCGGTAAAATGAGGATTCAGACTATTGGGGGAAATCTGTAACTGCTTAGAGAGGGCTGTAAAGCATTATGAAGTGGTATATGTCTAAGTGCTATTGTTATTATATTTGTTGGCGAGTGGAAATCTCTTAACTTTTTGCATAAAAAACAAAAATATGAACATGCTTTATGATTTTGATTATTACACAGGTTGCATTACTTCATTACTGAAAAAACAATCTAACTATGCAGGGGCACATTAAAATATATTTCCACTTATAATTTCTGCCTGAGGTCAATCAGAAATTAGAAATCAAATGTAAATAAGTGCATGCCATGAATACAATTACATTGTTTTTATTTTGAAGGCAACTGCTTTTTTAAATATATGTAAGTGTACACATACTTGCCAACTCAACTTCATAGCCCAATTGGTTTGGCCTTCCACAACAGTCCCACTTTCTTATGTGATCCATTGAGAAAATTAATTGTTTATCCTGCCTTATAGTATTTCTGTTTTAAAAAATCCTTGTCTTTGTATATGTAGTCTTCAGTTTATCGCCATCTGTTTAATACTGATTCAAAGTTATAATGGCCTCAGAAAAAATAACTTATGACCCACCCTAAAAGTTATTACTGCAACATCACATGATTACAATTTGGACATTTGGCAACAGGCTTGCATATATGAAGATTGAAGGGTCTTCTGGTTATATGATTGTGATTTCCAACATCCCGGCTGGCTTCCAATGGACAAACTCAAATGGGAAAGCCATATTCACTTAACAACCACAATTCATATAATGACCACATGATATGCTTAATGATCATGTTGATTCACTTCATGACTGTGCTAAAAATGGTTGCAAAACCAGGTCCGTTTATGTGATTTGCTTAACTATTACTATGCTTAGTGACCAAAATTCTGGCACCGTGATTCATAAAATAAATTTATAAAATTCATATCAAGGAATGACTGTATCCTACCAATTCTCTTCATTTCACAAATTTTGACAAACCTTATCTATATTCTCATTTGCACCCCAATTTACTCATTTAGACTGTCCCATCGTAGCTCAGAGACATCAGGAGCTGGCATTAAAATTGTGTACCTTCTTACTTCGCAACTATTGTTGAAATAAACATTTTGCCTTCTGTTATACACACCTGTTAATCTACTTTCAACAATGGCCCTAACCCTAGTATTTTCTAAAGCACATACCGGTACACATTTCTGAAATGAATGCTGTCCGTACCTGGCAGATTTCCCAGCAAGATCTCTTCAAAAGTGTTTTGATCTTATGCCATTGTAGCCTAGTTCCATTTTGAGTTAAGAGGAACTCATCTGATATGTTTAGAATTGGCATTTCCAAAAGTGCCCCAGGACCTAACAAATGTAAAATTCCTTTATCTGGCACCACTGTTCTATAAGTGCACTAAGATCCCTGGAAACTTTACATAAAATTGCTATCTTATAGACCTCTGTGGGGAAGAGAAGACCAAATGAATTTTTTGATATTATCAAATGTAGCTCGTCAAGATAATAGCTATATTTATGTCACTTTAAGCCAGAAATCACAATATTAAAATACATATTATATGCTAGTATAAGATGCCAACACAAAGAAGCTAAGAAAATAAAGTTGGGAAGGGGGAGAACTATCAAATATTTAAATAGATATTTTTCCTTTTTTTTTTTTTTGAAAGGACGTTTTAAAAAGAAAGGGAACAAAATATTTCTCATGCACAAGAAATTATTCACAGCTTTGCAGATTTAATGTTTTTACTTGTAAATACAAACTCAAAGACCTCTTTATTCTGTTAAAGCATAAACAAAGTTATCTGTTGTTTCCCAGCAATAGTAATCACAGAGCAACAGAAAATATAAACTTTCAGGTTATGTTACTGAAAAGTACAGTGGAACCAAAAAAAAAAAAACCCTCTAAAAGGGGTGACTGTTGAATCAGACAGTGGGAAGATGATGATGGTCTTTTTCTATTTGTCCTTAGTAATCATCATTGCAACAGCTTCCTGTCAAGAAATGTGAAAGTCAGCTGAAAATATGCAAATTGCCATACTGCCTTTTTAATAAAAGTAGTCTAAAACTGTGTATTTTGCAAAAGAGGATAATTTTCTATGCTCTGGCTGAGGCAGAATAGATCCATAGGAATTTGTCATAAAGGAAATCTAATGCTACAACAGCAAATATAAATAAGATATACACTTTGGACAAAAATAAAAAGCTTCTATTTTAATTCTAATCAAACCATTCTTTTATTTTTGAGAATGAGTTCAAAAGTCAAAATCAGTTTATTCTAAGACAATGAGAGAAAGAGGTCTGTTTCTTGATTATATTGGGAAAATTTCAATATCAGAAACAAGTTGGATACAACAGCAAAATATTAGAAAAGCAACTCCATTCTGGCAAAGAAAATATTCTTGTAATAATGTTGGTACAGTTGACAGAAGAAAAAAAACAGCCTTCTGAATTAATTAGAAGTTTACCATGTACCGGAGAAACCTCAAATCTGGTAAAATTGCTAGTGATTGCCATCATTCTTACAATCATTGTCCCCAATAGAATGTATTACCAACATTGTTATATTTATTTCAAACAGTTCCAATAAAATTTGGAAGAACCTTTTTTGACAAATTAAATGTTAACTAGGAGATTCGTATGGCTGGGCAAGAGACCAAGAATAAGCATGAGAATGCTTCAAGATAGTAGAAGCAGAGGAGACACCGGACTTCCAAAATGGGAACTACATTATCAGGCGGTAGGATTACTATGGATAAAGGAATAGGTAAAAGTTGAAAACAAAAGGATTTTGACAATAGAGGGGCATGACCTACAGGAAGGCTGGCATACCTTTCTTTGGGATAGAAGAAATAAAATTCATGCAAATTTTTTTCAGCATCAAATTAGGGAGGCTTTAATTAAAATATGGAGAAAAGTAAAAGAAAAACATTACATAAAATTACCTAGATGGTTCTCGCCTATGGAAGTAATAATTTACCCAAATACATTAGAAAAGGAAAAAAATGATCAGATACAAAGAATTACTAGAGAATCAGGGGAACTTAAAATCAAGAGAAGAATTAAAAAATCAGGGTATAACGATTGATTGGTGGCCATATATGAAAACGCAAATGAGATACAAAAGAGATAAACAGGAAATTGGAATACAGGGTACGCCACACAAATTGGATCAAATCTTATTGGGGACAGAAGAAAAATTTATAACAAAGACATATAATTATCTGTTAGAGATTGATATGGAGGAGGAAATAATTAAGGGACTCATGATTGCATGGGCAAAAAATGTAGGACTAAGCATTCCTTGAACTCAAGGAATGGGAAAGACTGTGGAGCAGGAACTGCAAACTGACGTTGTCAAAAGCTTACAAAGAAAATTTATATAAAATGTTTTACCGATGGCATCTGTCACCTGTGAGACTAGCAAAAATGTATCCCAACATGATAAGAAGGAGGAAGGGATGTTTTTTCACATGTGGTGGTATTGTCAAAAAGTCTTAATTATTAGGAACAGGTAAGAAATTGGATAAATGAAATTATGGGTGTGACCCTGAAATTGAAACCCAAAGTATTTTTATTAGGTATGGTAGACCCCAAAATCAAGAAGCACCTCCTCTACATAATTATACACATAACAGCAGCTAGAATCACTTACGCCCAACAATGGAAACAGGAATATGGACCAAAAAGGGAGATGGTTGTAGACAAAATCCTCGAATGTGCAGAAATGGAGAGACTAATGCTCAAATTGAAGGGTAAGGATGAAAAAGTGAATTATGTGGTCTGGAATAACGTATATCAATGGATTGATTAAAAAAAACCATATATATATATAAATGATAAAAAGTGTAAATAGATATATAATAGATATGTCACAGTGAGGATTTAATTGTATTTTTCATTTTTATGTAAATAATAATAAAATTTATTAAAAAAAATATAGCTGTGCAACTAACTGCTCAAAGACTAATTTTAGAACTAGCATTGCCAAAAGAACACAGTTAAAATCTGCTATCATTACTGAGCACAGTAATTATCACTTTGCAGTAATTCTTCCACTGTTGCCATTCAGACAACATGCTACTCCATGTCATGGAACAGCGAGAAGGATCAGAGGAATACACAGCACAGCTAACAGCTAACAACTTTATGACTCTTAATGGCATGACATGCTGGTGTCTTTCTTATACATGGGCACTGATGCTCATGGATAGACAATCATTCCTATCTCCTAGCCAAATCCAGGATATGTTCTACAACTCTGTCAGCAAGGTACCCAAACAGCTGAGACAAAGAGCTTTTCTGAAGCACTGTGCACAGGTTTTGCCTCTACAACTAGCCACCTATCATCCTCAATACATCTCTCTGATATAACAAGATATTAATGACCTCAAATAGCCATCAACCATCAGCCTTCTGCAACAGTTATGCTGCTTTGCTCAACAGCAAAATTTTAATCATGCTAGCTTCAAATTGTTACAATGACAAAACCAAAAGTCAGCCTTCAAGGTAAAGAACTTCAGGCTATGATGTGGATCCTGAGCACCCCTCTATCCAGGTCCTATATATACTAGCATACATACAACTAGCATTGTTTTCTTATGTCCTTTCCAGACTGATTACAGACCATCAGATGGTAAACTCATCCACGATACTTGCATTTGTAAGCATGGCAATGAAGCCAACAGGAGTCCAATTCTGGATTCTGTAAGCAAACATTTTTGTTCCTAGGTATGGTGTTGAGAGGGCTATTATCTATAGCACTAATAAGCTACTGCTAATATACTGTACGCTACTAAAGATTTCATGGAAAAAAGCACAACCAAAGACAGGTTGTGTCCCAACACTTTACACTCTTGTGCACACAGGGGGTTTGAGCAGTATTCTTCTGTTCAATATCTGGAGCCTTATAGGCTACTTTAGGTACATGTCTAGATAACTTTATTTAATTATTTTAATAGGTTTTTAAATTGTTATTGTATCTATGTTTTTATTGGCTGTGCACCGCCCTGAGTCCCTAGGGAGAGGGGGTGGTATATAAATCAAATAAAACCTTAAAACCTTAAAACTAAACTATTTATTTACATTATGCTATAACTTCCACATTGGATCTAAACATCAGTTCCCAGAACACTATTAGAAATGTGGGAGCCCATTAATTAGGTTGTCTGATGTTACTCAGGTTGCAACAACCAAGTACCTAATATAAAACTTCATTCTGGAGGAAGGTGCTCCCTTTGCAGTGGGACAGGATGTATTTTATATGTTTGCATCACTAGGCCCTGCAAAGTTGATGCTGAATACTTATCCCCGCCTTTTGGGGCCACTTGTGGCTCTGGGTCACAAACTCATAAGGAAGCAGATACTGCAAAAAGAGAAGGAGAGTATTTTTACACACACCCACAATAAATGTGTGTGTGTATGTTGTGCGTGTGTAACATGCAAGCTGAAATTCTATCCAAGAAATTGGGTGATCTTTGAACGCAGAATTATTACATAGCTTTGTCCATCATGCCAGCAATTTGCTAGTTTGGGTCTCACTGGCTCAAGGTTGGCTCAGCCTTCCATCCTTCCAAGGTCAGTAAAATGAGGAGCGACCCAGATTGTTTGGGGCAATATGCTTACTCTGTAAACCGTTTGGAGTGGGCTGTAAAGCACTGTGAAGAGGTATGTAAGTCTAAGCACTTTTGCTATTGCTATCATGTCAAGGGCATGATCATACAGGATCACTTAGAATCTTTAAGGTTCCTCTCTTACAATAGAGAGAAGAACAATATCTCAAACTGATGTCACTGCTCTACGCTCAATACAAAACCATAGGAACTCTTTTAATATTTGCTTCCAAATGTGGGGTGCTAGTACCTGAACAAATAAGATATTTAACACTGTGTATTATTTCTAATGTCCAATTGTACCATTATGCTTCTCACAGCATTTTTCTTTCCCTGGTTTGGTCCTAGGAGTCACATAACTTTCAAACCTCATGGGAATGGGAAACTATGGAGGGAATGTGCAGCAGTTGTTAAGAAAAGCCAATACATCACTGCCATAACAACATCCAGTAGTGAGTGAATAGCAATTAATTTACTAGAGAATTACACACAAGATAAAATAGCTAGGCTTCCACATCTTCTCTTTTGTGTGGAGTGAGATATGCTTGGCCACACAACTCTTAATTCATACTACAATACTTCTAGCTTCTGATATAGAAGCATCTGCAAAAAAAAAAAAAGTAACACACAGGAGAGAAATGCCACTTGCAATGACCCTAGCTCTCAATACCAGCACCAATGTGCTGGCTACAATTTATGCTGAAATGAAAGAGGAAACAGATATGGATGCTGTGGTTGGAGGTTTATGAGCCAAATGCTTAGAGAATAAGGCTCACTGGGAGACTACAGTTAATTCATGAGGCAATCCAAAGGCATCAACAGAGGTGGTTCTACCTTGCACACATTCAATGGAGAGATAAATGATGGCTGACGATTTTCAGGCTGACTCATGTGAGTCTCCTTTAAGTTTCCCAGTGTTTGGTGGTGAGAGATATCCACCTAAAAGTCCCTAATTCAAACAGATTTTCCAGGGAAAAACAAACTGTTTTCAAACAAATCTCAACCATTAAACATTTAGAATGCCAAGACATCGCTGACTATCTTTTCCAAACATATCAAGATTTTGAGGCCTTCTAAATGTTTTAAATCTGAGCTGCCATTAATGGAGCTATTTGCACCACATAGAAACTGTGAGATGGCACTGTTAAGAATCCAGGGTTAATTTTTGCAGTCTCACCAATATGTACCTGTAGAACTAAACAGCAACAAGGCACTATCACAATACCTACGTACCTATTCCTATAGCTCATCTGTGTGTGGATGCAAAAAGCACTTTTAATTTTGTGGCCCAATATAATTATGGAAACTTTTTGCCAACTATATGCTAATCTACTCTATTATCAAAAAAGAAACCAAGATCACACTGAGATTCTGTTGTGCATGGACTTCAGTATCCCATTTAAACATGCATGGAAAGAAACATTAAAACTTCTCCTTGTTTTACTACTACTATAAATCTCTTTGCAAGAGCAGTACAGACCCCTGCCTTATGGGCATGAGTAAAGGCAGAGATTTGTTAGCATGGAAAAGCAGAGCACCATGACTTGAAGCACCAAATATGGACATACAGCAGTTGCCCACAGATGCTATACAGATAGTCCTTGATTTATAACAGTTCATTTAGTGACCTGTCAAAGTTACAATGGCACTGAAAACAGTGATTTATGACCATCTTTCACAATTACCACCTTTATAGCATGCCCATGGTCATGTGATCAAATTCAGATGCTTGGCAACTGGTTCATACTTATCATTGCTGTGTCCCAAGGTCATGTGATCACCATTTGCAACCTTTTGACAAGCAAAGTCAATGGGGAAGCCAGATTCACATACTGTAACAATTGGATTATTAACTTATCAACTGCAATGATTCACTTAACAACTGTGGCAAGAAAAGTCGTAAAGTGAGGTCTTTACAATATTATATTAACAAATATCTCAGATAACAGAAATTTTGGGTTCAACTGTGGCCATAAGTTGAGGACTACCTCTGTAACACTGGGAAGCAAATTTTGCCTGTGCAGATGGGGCAAAGAGGAATGTATACCATCCAAGTTGCATCCTTCAATGGGATCTTAACTACCACACCTTTTTAAGAGTGTTTACATCTAAGCCTTTCCTCATACTTAGGGAACAGATTGTAAAGTTCTGTTGCCGGCTTTCAACTTCCTTCCAGATACAGAATTTCAATCAAGGCCTTCTCTCAACCTAAACAATGAAGGCTGAACCAGTACATTACAGTGAGACATTAGATAGTTACAACTGATAATCAGTTCTTCTCTATCTTACTCCAAGATCAGATGAACAAAAACTCAGTTTCCTTAGACCCATCAGCATGCACCAACCCTAATTACTATGGAACACTGGACAACCAGAGGAGGAAGACTGTCTCTGGGAAATCATTTAATAGAATAGAAGAACAATCCTTGGTGAAAGCTTTCACTAACAGCATATAAAAAACTTCCAGTAAAGCCCCAATGTGAGGGTCAGTAACATTGCAAGTGACAAAAATTCCATCACAATGGCATGCAAAAAAAAGCAGTGTAAATATGTGTAACTCTTGTCTTAATTAAAAACCAACCATCTGTATGAGCACCTTATTTCTGTTTTTAAACAGAATTGATAATTAAATTCCTAGACAGCAGTAGGTTAAATGTCCAAATGTTCTGAACATTTCTGCTGATAGAAATAAGTTAGGTCCTCAAAATAAAGTATGCCATATTTTTATAAATAGGACTATGTGATATAATTGATGCAAAAGAGGCAAAAATGGATAATTAAATTCTACCTAGAATAATTGTGAATACTACAAAAGTAGATTTTGATCAAATTATTAAATTTTTGAAAAATGTATTCCTAAATCTGTGTTAAAAATAAAATGTCTTATGTGCAATTTTTAGAATTAAGGATAAATTAAGGATAAGGGGCATAAAGAATTGTGACAGTGGAAATAAATATAAGGGAAATGCATTGTTAGTAGCATAATTTATAGAGTAGGAACAAAGTTTATAAAGCAAGCTGGAGCATGAACTTCCCTATATTTTTCACATTACTTCAAAAAATAGAATCCATTTTATTGATCACCATAACATACAATGGCTCAACCAAGTTCCAATTTATAGATTCATACCATTCCATATCATTACCAAATGATTATATATGATTATAACAATCTGTCCTTATAGCAATAGGACGTATATACCATTTATTAGTGCTTCATAGTTCCCTCCCTCAGTTTATAGAGTAAGCATATTACCCCAACAGTCTGGGTCTTCATTTTACCAACCTTGGAAGAAGGCTGAGTCAACCTTGAACCGGTCAGAATTGAACTGCTGGCAGTTGGCAGAAGTAGCCTGCATACTGCATTCTAACCAATCGCCACCACTGCTCAGCAAATCCAAATCCTGATAGCCTTCTAACTATACATACAATGCATTATTTCCTAATATATTAAGAACAATAAAGCACAGAATTACCAGGTTTTAATAAGGTTAGATTAAATCTATGCTTAACTGCAGTGAGCTTGGGACAGCCACTCTTTTTCAACCTGATCTACTTCAAAATGATTTTATAAGAAAGTATAAGCAATCAAACCCTATAAGCTGTCCTACATCTCTGAAGAATAACATTCAAAGGTAGACCTTTTCATTTACACCCACAAATTCTTGTCAATCACAAAGTGTTATTCTTCAACATGGACCATTGTCTTTGAGAAAATTTTATTTCCAATACCTTTAATCCTGTTTATAAACACACTAACAGAACTTTCACCAAAATGCAACTGATATGTTTTTTTCTATTCAATCATGTCACATTCTTGAAGATTGTTGGACAACTCCCTGCAGTTTTTTGTTGTTTGTTTGTTTTTGCAGTTTCTCAGAAGCAGTTTGCCATTGCCTCCTTCTTAGGGCTGAGAAAAAGTGATTGGCCCAAGATCATCCAGCCAGTTTCATGCCCAAAACTGAACTAGAATTGTCTTCTGTTTTCTAGCTTGGTGCTTTAACCATTACATCAAACTCACTCTCCCTTTATTAATCAGGACATTCTTCAGGATATTCTTTACTAATTAACAAGCCTCATCTTAAATTCTGCACTTTTAGCAAATGCCTGATTAGAGTCCTGACTCTAACCCATTTTCACCCTCCAGTTAAGAAATAAACAGAAAAAGTGTCTTTGTTTTAATAGTCTTCTCTCAAGTAACACATCACTGATCCCTTTCAGAGCCCATCTCTCTGTCAATGTTTACCAAGCATCCCTAAGTATCCCTAAGTATCACAGAACTTCGGAATACAAGAACTTCTGCAGAAAGTGGATGAACTTCTCAATTCTTCTGTTTAGAAACAGTGTCACTTTGGAGACAGGCGATAAAGTAGCGAGCGAAAAGGGGGGACAGAAATGCTGAATTAGTCAACGCACTGGCAGACCCCCTTAGGCGCTTCTGACAAGGTGAGGTGGGAGTGGGGAAACGGAACAAATGAGGGACAAGAAGAGCTTTACAGCACCCAAGGGATAAAGAAGAAAAGCAAGAAAAAGGTAGCCACTATTGAAGGGAAATCTCTCCAAAGCAGTTTATCCAAAAGCCACAACTACCTTTCCTTCTCTAACCAGGTCGGAAAAAACAACCCCAGTCCACGACAACTTCCCCTCCACACGCAAAGGTCAGGCAGAAAAAAAGGGAGGGCGCGCAGACCCGCCTCGGTAGAGGCTCCAGAACGCGAGAGCCTCGCGCAGCTAAAGGGCCCGCTGCAGAGTCGGCGGCCTGAGAGAAGCGGGGGTCTCTCCGCCCCGTCGCTTTCCTCCTTCCCAGCCGGCTCTTCCCTTACCTTCTGCGAGTTGCTCTGCTGCAGCACATTCTGCTCCACGGTCATGGCCCTTTCCCAGCTTTGGCTTCTCTCCCTGCCGGCCTAAGGGAGTGACGAAGAAGATGAAGAAGAAGGGGCGATGGCGAGGGAAGGCTGAGAAGAACCGGAGTGAGCGCCAGGCCTGAGCGGACCCAGGAGGAAAAGAAGGAGGGCTAGGAGGCCGCCGCTGAGTCAACGCAGCCGTGACGTGACGCGCCGCCCAAACAAGCAGCAACAACCCCGGGGAAGAGCAGCGCGCTTTCGGGCCGACCCTACGCCAGCTGAGCGGAAGACGCGCCCACGGCGTCGCGGCCTCAACCAAACCTGGCCGGCCCTGCAATGGGAGTTTCGGCTCCTCCCATCTCGCCGTTGTTTCTCTTCATTAGATCTTAGAGCGCGGTCTTGCACACAGCTCTACTTGGATAATGAATAATTGAAACTTTATGTAAAAGTAGCACTGCGTGAATAGATAGCGTAAGAGGTGATGAGCAGTTTCCTTTTAAACAGATGTATCAGGAAATGTTATTTATTTGATAAATAACATCCTTCTGCATTTAGTTTACACGAGGTTAGCCTCTTTTTTCCCCTTTTTCTAATCCTAAATGCAGTGGTAATTTCTCCCTCCCCCTTCCTTTTACTCGACCGGCTCTTTCCTCCCATCCCTCTTCAAGTTCTTTTATGGTAAGGGCTACCCACTTTTAAAAAAATAAGGAAATGATGGTTAACCCTTTAGCTGAGTTTCCAGAGAACAACAAACTTTCTTTTCATCACATAAAGAATCATGTGCTTCAGACACTCAAAGAGGGCTGGGTTGTTTTGTGTTAACAAAAACTTGACCAAAGAAAGAGGCAGATAAGTGACTGTATGGAGATGATGCTGTTCCTCCAAAAGAAGACTTGTTTTGCTTTTTGTAGGGATTCTCCATTAAACCGTCCTGTGCAAGCAGATACAGCCATTCAGTGAGAAACAATCAGAAGATGCAACCATAATTTGCTTAATCCATGCTGTTAAAAAAAGTCATTCAACTTCATACTTATGATGAACTGAACAATCATCTACTGAATCAATGCCCTTGCCTGGTTTTGCTCTACATATTTATTCACGAACTTCCCAAATTGGCTGGCTTGATATATCACGCTGAGCCACAAACTTGCCAACCTCAATATTCTGAAAACTCATGTTTAAAGTGTTGTGTTGTCTCCATAAAAGGCATTAACTGAAGGAGGGGACCCAATCTCTATTAACATTACTGCACCTCCCAAATCTAAGCATAAGGACCCAAATAACTATCACTTTATCATCCTGGGTGAACCATAACTGAGTGAGGAGTAACAGTCCTGCTTGGCATGACTGGTCAGTAATGTTACACTACGAAGAAATAAATTATTAAAAGGGCCATTAAAAGTTCTGCTGTACTCCTTAATGTGTAAGAAATGGATCAAGACTTATAAAACAGACCCACCTACCAGTCTATCCTTTTCTAGTTAGCATCCCTAGGTAATGTGCAGAAAAGAAATAAGCAGTAGGAAGTAGCAATAATACTTTGTTTTTAACTATTTTTAATGGAGTACTGTGAGCTGCCTAGGGTCCTCAGATAGATAGCCATAGAAATCCTGTAATTAATTAAATGAATGGATTTGCAGGGGGGGGGGGAAGGCAATGTCTACATGACATAATCCACACATTAAGGTCTGCTTCCCCTTGGGTTTTCATATATACCGTAGTTTCATATATACCATAGTGGTTTGCTAACAATCACTTTTTCAACAATTGTTCAAAGTTACAGTGTCACTGAACAAATGATATTTACAACTGGTCCTTGAAATTCCAGCCATTGGAGTATCCTGTGGTCACATGATTGCCATTTGCACTTTCCCTGACAGGTTCCTACATGGAAAGTCAAGGGGAAAGCCAGCAGGGAAGGTCTTCCCCACTCTGCACACCCAGTCCCTCTGCATTGGCACCATGACTCACATGACATCCTCATACATCCTGCAGCAGCCATCCCAAGTCCTGCCATAATCATGCTGTGCTAGCCCTTCACGCACATGCAACAGCTACTGCCAGCCCTTTCACACTATGTTTCACTGGCCACTCATACAGCCTCTTATTTGCCCCTTGCAGCAACTACTTACCTGTCTAGAAGATTGCTTATAAACCACTGGGTCTTGCAATGTCTTGCTGGCTTCCCAAATGACTTTGCTTGTTTGAAGCCAAAGGAAATTGTGAAAGGTTCTCATTTAATGAAGGCAAACAGAATGCAAAGATCGTTGTTGCTAAGCAGTGGACTTACGTGATGTTGCAGTTTATAGTTACATTATTCAGTAACAGAAATTCCAGTCCTAAATATCGTTAACCAAGGGCTACCATTAATACGTTTTTTAAAACAAAAAAGAATTAGACTGTGTTTCCAGCCTTAACTGTACCTTAAATGTATCATCATTTCTTCTTAACAGTAAAGACTATTTCTTTTGGCTAGTATGCCACAAGTTCAACCAAAGCCCAATTTTACTACAAGCCTGCTCACATTATTTTCTGCTATCTAGGATCTCTAAACAAGAGATTAGATTGCAAGCTAATATATTTGTGTTCATGCCTCACCAATCAGAAGACCCAAAATCAGTCACTTACCATGAGAAAAATTATTTTAATAAGTACTTTGAGACTTATTGTTTATGAGTTTTTCCTCTGGTTTTGATGCATTAGTTGCAGGACCATTCTCGGAATCTTTAAGCACAGTTACTTTTTGCTTTCTTTCAGGATTTATGAAAATCACATCTATGTGAGCATAGCGCTTATAATATCTACACATATCTTTAAAAAATGTAAAATGCCAGTAGAAATGTACAAAATAAAAACAATAATTGTGGGATTTTGCCACTGATACTGATTCAATTCTGTTCACAAGCATGTGAGATAGAATTTTATTTTGTTTTATTTTCTGAATCTTCAGTATCACTATTATTTGTAACAAAGACAACATGAACAAATAGCTATAATGTTAGCGTTTTGGCAGCAGTAGATGAAGTTCTCAAGTGTAACAGTTCCTTTCCAAATTTGTAAATCATGCCAAGTTTTGGGAGGTGGGGGAATACAAAGAAAGTCTCTATGCATTGACCTTTCTTTCCTACCACAGGGATTGCTGGTTTGTCTATAATGCTGCTTGTTTCTCAAGGTCTTTAGATTAACCTCTTTCCTCCACCACCATGTCAGTGTCCTTACAGTTGAATCAAATACATCAACATAAACTGCACTGTCTCCATTGTTACCTCTTGCAATACCTCAGCTATGAAGCTAAACAGAGGTGCTAGCCCCACCCAATTCAGTATAGGGCAGTTTCAAGGCAGTGATTGGTAAACTTCTTTTCTCCTCCCATTCAATTTCATCTACTTGTGGTAATCATCCGCTAATAATTCTCCTGACTGTGTTGAAGTTGGGAAGTCAAGCTGCAATCAAATTGCTTATTGGCTTAGCTCAATTTTTTATTGTTTACTCTGTGTTTTCTGGTGGGTAAATTCTGACCGTTGACATTCTGAATTCTGATTACAATGTGCTGTAATCCAGGTGATCAAAGATGGCAGCATCTGTGAAAGTTTTCATAGAAGTTTTAATCTCTTGAGGTTGACTTCCCTACCTCACAAATAAAGAAAAATAGGCTGAGTAGGTGAAGTGAGTGGTTTTCTCAAAGGTTCACCAATAGCCAAATATCTATGAAGTCAGTGCACAGTAACAGGATAGAAGGGAACAGATCAATAGCAAACCTGCTGGGCTAATTTTAGTTGAGCAGATCTGTGATCCTCTCACCCCAGGCATTTCATTCATGTGTATTTTTTGCTTGTGAATTTTATAGTAAGAGGGAAAATATCACTTTTAAACTGAAACACCATAGCCAACTTCAGACTGTCAATTTTGAGAAGACCTCTGCACAGAGTTATTGTTTGATGGTGCCATTGTATTTGTAGAGCATTAACATATTAGCTGTCAGCTCCTAAGTCCTGGATTTTTTTGGGGGGGGGGCAGATATAATTCCATGTTCTTTTTATTAATAAAGATTATTAATTTTGCTGTGATTTTTAGCCTGGCATGCCGATGCTTACCAATCATTTTTAGAGAAAATATCTTCATAATGTTACTTCCATTTTTTATGGCCAACCAGTGAGGCAGTTCTAGGTCATCTTTACCTGATCTGATGTGTTTTACCTTTTATCTTGCACAAGATTTCCTTTGTACATGTTGTAGGAGTATGGAGAACATTCATTATGATGAGCAACAAATCGCTCGTGTCCAGATCACTTGGCGAGTCAGCTATGGCAAAATGTCCTCCTGTCTGGTTGCCAGGCAATGTTCTTGTTCTGCAATGTTGTTATTGGCTGTGAGACAGACTAATACCACTGCTTCTGTAGTTGCTTTATTAGCTGGAGTTTGAAAAGAATATCATTTTACTGGGCTATTGAATAATTGCTGTTGAAGCTGATATATCTGAGAAATTAACATGTCTTTCACGCAGACCAAAACTCCTTTCTTGAACAATTGCTGTTCAATAACAATTACTAGTGGCTGTATCTAAGCTCACAGATATGGCTGTCCACTAGAATTAAATTCTTAAAACTTTGCTTTCATGCAGTGGCCAATATATTAATAACTTTGGGAGAAGGAAGAGAAAGAGGTGGAGTAGGATGTGATGAATGCTTGACTTCATGAATCATACAAACACTATTCAAGGTTCTGTATGGTGATTATTAATGGCATTTTTTCCCAATGCTTGGTGATTTTTTTCCCTTTAATTTTCTTTGTGTGTCTTATGCATCATGGTGGGTTTTCAGGGGCCCAAACTAATATAATAAAATATTAATTTTTTTTTTAAATTTTTTATTGATAATAACAAACAAAACATAAACAAAAAAAAAACAAAAAAAATAATATTACACCA
>JAEANM010004071.1:0-21340 GCA_017656035.1 Myanophis thanlyinensis
TCGTAATCTTTTGGGTCGTTACTGTAATCTTCTGGGTCGTTATTGTAATCTTCTGGGTCGTTTGTGTCTTGATCTCTACGAAAATCTATGAAAACAAATATTCCATTGATATATACATATTGCACGTTGCACTGGCACTGTAAGTCTGTCATATTAAAACTAGTCTGATAGCCCATGGATAGAAATTATTTTTCAGTTTATTTGTCCAGCTGGCTATGCTTCTATATTTCCTGCCTGATGGTAGAAGTATAAAGAAATGCAGTCCAGGGTGAGAGTCATCCCTAAGGACTTTCCTCACTCTGCTGAGACAGTGGCACCTGGAGATGTTCTCCAGTGGGGTTATGGGGCAGCTCATGATTTTTTTGTGCTGTGCTCATTACTCTCTGTAACGCCTTCCTATCTATGGCTCTTAAGCCAGCGTGACATACCGTGAGGATGCTTTCTATCGTTGACTGGTAGAAGGAAATCATCAGCCGTTGTACCACCTGATTTTTCTGTAAGAGCCTTAGGAAATGGAATCTCTGTTGGGTCTTTCTAAACACCTGGGACGTGTCATTTTTCCAGGTGAGGTCTTAATTGAGGTTCATTCCCAGGAATTTGAAAGAGGAAACCCTCTCCAAGCAGCCCCCCTTGATATAAAATGAGGCAGGTTCCTTTCTCTGTTTCTGGAAGTCCAACACCATCTCCTTTGTCTTGCTGGTGTTTAGGTGCAAGTTGTTTTCTGAGCACCATGTAGATAACTTCTGGACTTCTTTCCTGTATGCTGACCAAGATCAGTACCAACAATACCAATACCATTTAGAATATTTAATTGGAAAATGCTGAAGTATCCTATCCTGATGTAATAAAACTTGAAACATTTTTAGTGTTCCATGTGAAATTAAACTGAAATATTTTGAATCTTTTATTATAAGGAATAGCAAAAACTTGAATGAAGTCTTTTGTTTTTCATAATGGGATCATAAAATGGTTGAAGTAGTATTTTTTGCTAAATCCTATTCTACCAAATCCTATCCTTGACCAATAAGATAATTTTTAAAACTCTCTTTGTGGTGAGATGGGTGACAAATTTAATAAATAAATAAAATATAAGTAAATAAAAGCATAACGCTTTTAAAATTCCCATTACAAGCAATTGAAGCAGTAGTTGAACAACTCTTTGCAACTTAATTTGCTGCACAACCATAAAAATAAGCCCAATAAAGAAACAAACATTAGCAGTATGTTCCTGTCATCCCAGCCTATGAATACAGCAAAAATAAAATTATTTGCCTCGAGTTCAATAAACAAAAACGCACAGTTGCTTTTTAGTCTTCTGTGCTTAGTTGTCTCTTTCCTATATCCTATGATCCTGAACTCAACTAGCTCCAGCCAATGTCAGAAGAATTTGAATCCATACATGCTATCTTACTAGTTTGAAAAAGAAACGGATCATAGACAATTGGAAGCCTTAAAATATTGTCCCTAAAATCAGAGATTGTTTGATTTCAAGTTTAAGACAAAACTTTGAAGTACATGTGCATTGTTCCATACTGAGAATATTCACAACCAGTTCATTGGCTATGATTGCCAAGGGTCAGATTGAGAAAGGACTGGAATTATTTATAATCATATGCATATTGATGCAAGGGTTAAGTCATATGAAATAACTTGGCTCATAGGCTGAAATATTTTGAAACAATTACAATAATAGTAATAATGATATACTAACTGTTGCGGATTGTACCAAATGTTAATGTGAAGTATATTGTAATATTTGCACAAGAATTACCCCTTCTCTGATCCTACCAAGTTTAAGGTATAAAAGGTAAAAAAAGTATTTTCATAGATTCTGAGGATGCAAGCATACTTATAGTACTTTCCTATAAGTGAATACGAAGTATAAATATTCAACTGTTGGCAATATTCTCAGCATGGAAAAATGCACATAAATTTCAAATTTTTATCTTGAACCAAAATCAGACACCCCACATTCACATCTGAGTCTATGCAGTGTGAGTAGCTATAAAAAATTAAGTAATCTTTATCAACTACAGGCAGATAGAAATGTTATTTTAAGGAGATACATTGAGAATAATAAAGTTAATGAATTACCCTAAAATAGACTTTTTATAAGCTGGATTTTGATTTGAAAAATAATATGTAATGAAGTCAGCCTTTATGTTGTTTGTTCTATGAGTGAGGGCTTAAGTGATTCTGCTGAGAAACATTTTACTAAAATGTGATCTGTATGATATATCAAAAAGTTATTAGGATTGAAATTGGCTTTACTATTTTTATGACATGTTTTATCTGGGCTTTAAATATGTATACTCTGAATATTTAGTCACAGACTATCTTTAGGACACACACTGTTGTACTGAAAAAGTTGATAATTCTTAGATTTGTTTGTTAAATGCTATTCAGCTGCTCAGAAAAGTGATTTTAATAACTACAAAGTCTTTTATGTTGGATGCAATCTGATGAACCGATGTGTTTGCGTTATCTTTAGCCAAAGGATTTCTCAGTAACCTCCAGTCTTTATCCTTTTGTATGGCAACAGTACTTCTAGTTTTATTCTGCTCTCCCCCTCTTATGGATATGAGAAAAATAAAACCATGTCAGAGCCTAACTCTTGCCATTATGGCTTGCTGTATTCCATGCCTGCAGGGCAGCAGCATTTCATTTCAAGAAACAAAGTTATTCAGTCAAATAGTTAAGGCAGCCAGCAAAGGTATAGTTTGTTCACTTTTAGCTGAATTTGTGTTTTGCAAACCAACAGTTTCATGTCTGTGGCTGTAAAAGAATCATTTATTAAGAAGGAAATGTTTATTCTACAAAGTGATTCATAAAAAAAACATAACATTTTCTCTCACTATACCCAGTAGCTTTACCATTCAACACTCCTAATTTTAAAACCACTTAATAAATGCAAAAAATACTATCATTCCTCTCTCAGGCTGTGTGCATACGTATGAAAATCAAGTTAGTGTAGGATGAATGACATAAGATAAAATAGAACTCTCTTAAAACTAGTTGACCATTCTAGCCAATGCATGTTAATATTTACAAGCATACAAAATCTGCAGATTTTTTGGGGAGTATCGTGACAATGGATATACAAAGAATAAAGCCATGTCAGGGTCCAAGTCTTGCCATTATGGCTTGCTATACTCTATGCCTGCAAGGCAGCAGCATTTCAAATAATAAAAAAAATAAAGTTATTCAATCAGGCAAGTAACAAAAGCAGTTTGTTCGTTGCTAGCAGGATTTGTGTTTTGCCAACCAACAGTCTTATGTTTGTAGGTGCAATACAAGCATCCATTAAAAGGGGAAAGCTTTGTAAGGGAAAAAGTAAAAGTAATTAAAGAGAGAGACTTTTTTTTGTTAGACAGAGCATTTTTTCAGTACCTCTGCCCTTATGACTTCTGGGGTGAGGTTCAAACATACCTGGAAACCGTAAAGCCTAGCTTTGAAGGCAACAGCTTCTCGGCAATGAGAGAAATATTCTTTTGAGTATGATTTTGAGGTAATGTTATTTATCATCAGTTAACAGTATCTCACAAATGCAGAGGAACAATTTGTATAAATACAACTTAGGTTTCCACTGGTTTCTGTTGCCATCCTCATAAGAGAAAATTGGATACATTTTATTAATGGATAGTGGAGGGTGGCATGATTTAATCCTGGATCTTTTGGGGATTCTGCTGTTGGTATAATAATCTCATCTATGGCAGCACTAGCACCTAATACCATGATGGCAAATCTATGGCACGGGTGCCACAAGTGGCACACAGAGCCACCTTGTTGGGCACACAAGCTGTCGACCAACTTACCTCCAGCTGAGCATGCACATGCGATTGCGCATGCATGCATGCACGATTGCAGAGACCCAGCTGATCTTCGGGCCTCCGCTATGCATGTGCATGATTGCAGCAGGAAATCCAGCTGGCCTTCAGAGCTCTTCTGTGCATGCACACATGATTGCTCATATATGTATGAGTGCATGCGTGCAGCATGCGTGCATTGCACATGCAAAAGATGCATGCATGCGCAGATGGTGCGGTTACACATGCAGCACACATGGAGGAGCTGTGCGCAAGTGTGGATGGCATGTGCATAGCACGTACTTTTCGGCACTCGGTAAGTAAAAGGTTCACCACCACTGACCTCATTTAAGTCTATGAAAATCTTTAGCAGATTACAATAGGACAAGAATTGTACATTCTAGTTATATATGGTCAGGAGGTGGGCAACATCAGTAAGAGTTGACTGGACAAATTCAAATTCAAATTCTAGCACTAGACAACTACTTATGGAAATGATTACGAATTGTTAAAAAAGGGCCTCTAATGAAATACTGAAATTGATTCCTCTGATTTAACTTGGACTATGTCCAGTGCACCTATGCTTAGCAAGGAGTTATCAAACAATAAAATCATCCTATTTAGATTTTCCTCCCCCTTCCAGCATCTATACTGCTTTGAAAAGATGTTCCTAAAGTTATCTTTCATAACATGATTTGATTTTAAGATCAACCCAACACAAATAATAGAACTAGACATGTTTAAATCTATTCAGGTATGATTGCTCATAATCTTTGTATTCTGTTTTGTATCATGAGAAAGTTGCTTCTTTCCAGATATTGGAAAATATCTGTATTGGTCACCTCAATTTCATGACTTTTAGATAAATTGAGGCTGGGAATTCTGGCAAGTATGATTTTGGTATCAGAATAAATGCTAGAGCAAACAGAATGAGAAGTTACATCTTATAGATGTGTGTGAATGGGGATTGTTTGAAACTAGGTGTTGCATTATAATCTAAATGTTCCAAAACTGGTCATTATTTTATATTAAGACCTGTCAGTCACTCGGTGCTACAAACAGGCAATATTATAGGTAACAGTAGGAAATAGTATTAATAGTAGAGAAAATACTGGATGTTGATAATTCTGAAAACCAAGAGTCTCATATATGTATATTATTGGAGTTGTTTGGAAATCTTTGGCTAAAAGAGTATAATAATTGGCTTCTCCAATATGTGGCAAAGATGAATTAGATAAAAAAGAGACATTTACTTATCAGGCTTAGCTAGCTAGAAAATTTAAAATAATAGAGTATATCCTTGTGAAAGAGTAATGGAATCTCATTGAGAAATTGCTGAGATTTAGTAAATTGTTCTCTGTTGGTGACTTGGTACTGGAATAAGACTTTGTATAATGTAGAAGTGTGCTAAAATCTTTTCCTCCATCACAAATACTCTGATTTAAATTCATAACTAAAAGAATGTGGCATACATTATTTCATACATATGCTATAAACCAGCGATTTTGTAACTGAAAATGCAGTATACAGAGAGATAGTGGTATGGCTACATTAAATCTGCGTGAAGTGGAAAGTTAACTTTTAAGTATGCTTACATTCAGATACTGTATGTTGAGTGCATTAAAAATAACTGGCAGCTTGGCTGAATAAAATGCCTCTCTCAGCCTGGTAGGGAATTATTTGGCACGCTGCCATGTAATTCCCAAGTGCTGCAGTAGCTCTGATGTCATCTGAAGGAATTTGAATTGGGACTGTGGGGAAAAAGTTAAGCCATGTGCCTTTATCTTACTCTCTGCATTACATCATACGGGATATCCATGTCAGCTTGAGGAGAGAGAGAGAGAGAGCACCTCAAATCTCATTTCTCGAGTATCCTAAATCTCCTAGAGCATTTGCTGTTGACAATCATATTTAGAGCCGGCCCCCAAATCCTGAGTCACAGTATTGTTTCCATGGAAACAGACTTGTTCGTTATAATGCATTTTAGGGATAGTGAAAATATAGTACAGATGCTGCTAGGGACTGGCCCTCTGCCAGAATTATATTGGCAAGAGAGATGCAAGATTTCATAATGCTGGATGAGGGTCTCATACTTTATCCTCTACCACTGGAGAAAATAGTGTTGTATAAAAACATGCCTGTTGGTTTTAAGGGTAATGTACCTGTGTTTGTATGACAGCTAAGCCATGAAATTTACAGGCACATTTCCTAATCATACAATCTGTTCTTACAGCATTCTTACCTGTTGCTGTGATAGTTGAACTTTCTATTCCTCAGCATTGTTGCCGAAAACCCAAACCCAAAATAAGATGTTGAAATATATCATTGCATGTGCAAGACTGTAATGAACAAGAAGAGTGAAGCTACTGACCTGGCATTATGAATGTCAGCTTATTATCTGGGTTATTACTATATTAAATCCATCAAGCTAATCTCATGGTCATAAATGGAATCTAACTCTGAATACCAAAACTCAGATCATTGCATAACAGTATTCTTCTTTCAGCTGTTCTCGTTAGGAGTAACCACAGCGAATCAACTGCCTCCACCCAACTCTATCCTCAGCATCCTCCACTCTTGCCCCAATCATCTTCATGTCCTCTTTTAGTACATCCATATATCTCCTCTTTGACCTCCCTCTTGACCTCTTGCCTGGCAGCTCCATCTCCAACATCCTTCTACCAATATAACCATTATCCCTCCTCTATACCTGTCCAAACCATCTCAATCTGGCCTCTCTGACCTTGTCCCCAAAACAGCTGACCTGAGCTGTCCCTCTGATGTGCCTATTCCTAATCCTGTCCATCCTGGTCACTCCTAAAAAGAATCTCAACATCCTCATCTCTGCTACCTCCATCTCTGCCTCTTGTCTTTTCCTCACTGCTACAGTCTCTAACCCATACAGCATAGCTGGTCTCACACCTTTCCTTTGATTCTTGCTGACACTTTTCTGTCACACAACACTCCTGACACCTTTCTCCACCCATTCCAACCTGCCTGCGCTCGCCTCTTCACCTCTTTTCCACACTCCCCATTGCACTGGACTGTTGACCCCAAATACTTAACCTCCTGCACCATCTTGACCTCAGCCCCCTGTAACCTCACTGTTCCACTTCCCTTCCTCTCATTCACACACATGTATTCTGTCTTACTACGACTCTACCTTCATTCCTCTTTTTTCCAGAGCATACCTCCACCTTTCCAGGTGTTCCTCCACCTGCTCTTTGCTCTCACCACAGATCACAGTGTCATCTGCAAACATCATTCTCCACTGAATAACAGTATTCAGTATTCAGTAACAATATTAAAATTAATAAATTTAAAGAAAAATTGAAGAGAAGAGAAGAGAAGAGAGAGAGAGAGCCAAAACCAAAAGCCAGGGATTTCTTCATAGCTAGCAGTCCAATTTAAAGACCTGAACCCAGATAGCAATGAGGAGCATCAGAGGCAACATTGCTACAGGAGTTCTGCCATTCTTAGATTGATTCCAAACTACTAGAGGTCTCTGAGAAAAATTAACTGTGTTTAAGTTTGGTTTCCTTCAGCAAGTTGTTTGTCAATAGTCCTGCTTGGTGTAACAATCTATTTACAGAGCTGAGCAATCCTTCAGTTCTCCATCTCTGATCTAGAACTTTAGGTAACTATCTTCCCAAAATTGGGGTGGTGGTAGGAGGGAGCACTCCATTGGGAACAGGCAATATGGTGGGTTTACTGTTGCTGGCTCAACATAACTGCTCAGCCTTTTGATCTTCTCTTCCTGTTTTCCTTTCTCCCCCAAGACAAGAGTGTGATTGTGAGTCAACAGATGTCAAGCCTTTGCTGACGTAACCCCAAATGAGAGACCCTCTGTGGGCATCAAGAAATAAAATTGGAAGTCAATACTAAACTCCAAGTGAAAAGCCATGTGTTAATAATTATGCCCACATCTATTTTCTGACTCTTCCCCACTGTGCTCCATACATAGAAACTTGAAATATCTTTCCCAGTAGGGATGCAGCAGCCAGCATGGGCAGGAAAAAAGAAATCAATTTCAGATCTGTCCAGAAAGCAAGGTTGAGTCAGATAATAAAGGTCGAAAAATTATGAAGTTAATCTGAATTAGGGTGGGGTGGATTAAACCTGCAGATTAAAATAAATAGGTAAAACCGTCAGAAACATGTTGCTTTCATGTGAATGGAATATCAGGCCTTTGTGTGAAAAAGCTTCTGTTGTTTCCCTGATGTTAAGTGGATAGTTATAAAGGTTTGAGGGCAGAACACTTCACTCCCCACACCCTCCTTGAATTTAGCCACTCATGCCACTCTCTTGGGAAACTTGCTGGGATATTTTCCTTCCCTTTTCCATTCAGTTAGAGTGGACAGAGTCCAGCTTTCAAGGTGGCAGAGAATATTATAACAGTCTTGTTTCATCTTTAACAAATGGGAAGCCCTGCCAGTGTTCCCCATGTTTTTCACTTTGTTGCTTTTCCACACCTTGAAAAGGTCTCTGTGGTACATGCAAAGTGCACAGTGGAAGCAATGGAGAGACAGGTATTGCTTTTGACTGCTTACTTACTTTTAACTGCTTACTTTTTTCCCCCCATCCAGGCTAGCAAAAGATTCTAGAAGTGTATTTCATTTGCTTATTAAATTTATATGCTTCCCATCTCACTGTCAAGGAATTGGGTGGCTTATGTAAAGTTCTGGGAATAACCTCCCCCAGTTTTGATAATTTTCCTTCTACCGGTATTAACCCTGAACAGAGATAAAAGAAATAATAGCATTGTGTTATAGGTCCCAGGAAAGATTTTAAAACAACCCCTTTTTTGTGTGCCTTTGAGCCATTATTGACTACTGGTGTCTGCCTAGATAAGTCTCTGCAGGGTTTTCCAGAAGTGGTTTGCCAGATAAGAATAGACTGACTGTCAGGGTTCCACACAACCAACATACTACAGTAGAATACCCCCCAACATACTACATACTGCCAACATACTACAGTAGAACCCCCCCCCCCCCATATAAAACGTCCTTTTGGATCTTGACACCCAGTTAGCTTTGTGCTTAAGGCAGCACTAGAATTCAGTTTCCCAGTTTCTAACAGTGTCTTAACTATTACACAAAACCTTTTCTTTTTTATTCATAGGCTTAGAAATTTCATTTTGGTACACATGATTACTTACAATATGAAATTTTACTTCCATGCACTAACTTTGAATACAGGAAGTCTGTGGTGATTATTTACACCAGGGTTACTCAAACTGTGAGATGTAGCTCCCTTGGGAAAGGTACAGACAAGTCCAGGGCAGATATGAAGAACCTTTTTACATGTAGCTGCCTTGCTACATGTTGGCACAAAAAGACAAAAAGGCTTAAACACAAAGAATAAGGGTAAAGGAGTACAGTGCCATGCTCTTTAAAAATGGTGGAATATGATAATTTTCTTTGCTAATGTTGTCTGGAAGAATATGTTACTGGTCATGATCCATAAATACTAAATCTCATAATGGTATGGAAAAAGGGAAAAACATTTGGCTTCAGGTGGTTTTTTTTAAATTGTATTGGTTCTTAATATCCTGACTATCACTTACTTTGTGGAGCCATTGTACGGTACCAAGTTAGCCTAAGCAAGATTAGCTTAAATTTTCTTGGCATTTCCAAACAGTTTCTTGTGCCAAGCATTCTTCAAAAGTATGGCTATCCTTGGCCGAGCATGGATGGAAGATAAGCCAAGTGTTTTTGCTGTGTATCTGAACAATTTCAGAAGCAAAAGTGCTTGCATTTTCCTCTGAGAAGCACTGTTGGTGAAGCAAACAAAAGTGATACTGAAGTGAATATATGAATAAATGGGTGGAGAGAAGAGATGTGTAAGTCTTCCCTATCTTTAAGCAGTAAATGTGTGTGGGGGGCTGTACAGTAGAGCCCATCCTTGTCATGACAAAAATAGAAGTGATGGAAGCTGTACATAGCACCTTCACAAAGCACCAAGTGGGAGACGGTTGTGATGGAAGAAAACCGACATGTTAAAAATGCTTTGTGCATGATTAAAAAATAATTGTGTATATTAGCCATGAATGCTTTTGTATAATTAAGATAAAAATAAGAGTCTTGGGGAGCATCATTCCCCTCTTATCATTTCCCCTAATTAAAACAGCCTGCCTTAAGGCTATTTGTTGCACACAACAAAACCTCCAGATACCATTATAAGCGGGATATTTTAGAGCAGTTCGGTGAGGCAATAAATTCAGGCTTCTTTCAATATGCTTGATCATAATCCCACCCTTCCCTGTGAGATATTATCACCCTCCCCCCCCAGAAAAAAAGGAACAAAACAACCAAATTAGCCATATCCTTTTCTCTATTTCTCTTGTGTTTTGCTGTGACTGAAATGTTGCGTATGTTGTCTATTCCAGTAATTAGTTATGAGTCTTGATCACTAAACTGTTAAGAGACAGAAAATTACTTTCTAGAAAATTACTTACTTTTTTCCTGATTTTCTGTTGTATTCGGCTCATCCATGCTAGTGAGTCGAAAAGAAAAGAAAGGAATAGAACGGTAGTTTTATAAAATTGTAATTTGAAACATGGGAATGACCTAATTTCCAATGGGGATACAGCACTATTTTCACTTCTAGTAAAGGGGATTTTTCTGTAGGCATCAGGTTTGCTTTTATATTTTTCATGGAGTCAGATAGGGCAAATAGTAAGCGTTAGACAGAGAAGCCTTTCACAGTTTTCCTTAAAAAAAAACTAGAATCAGATAAAATCTTCAAGTTTTGCCTTAAATTTCTGACTTTATTCAAATGAAAGTGGGTTCCTTTATCATTTTGTACAAATATGGTCATACTTTATATATTGAAATAGAAGATTTCAAGAATTATAGACATCACAGATATTAGAAAGTACAGGGTTGAAAAGCAGAAATAAGAAGTGTGAAATGAAACTGGGTTGCAAAGTGACAGCGAAGCTTGTTGGTAAAAGAAGGATTTAGAAAACATATTTGACATCTGTCTAGAGGACGAGGATTCATTTTTCATTGCCATTACATTCTTGCCACTATCAGTCCAAAGGAAAATTCCAAATATTTTAGAAAACAGGGAAAGAAGTACCACAAGAGGGCAGAAGAGAGTGCTCTGTTGAAGAGCTGGCATGCACATGAAAAACTGGATTGTCCACAAATAATTCATTTTTGGCGAGCCTTTATTCTTCTCACTTCAGTTTCCACGTGGCCAAGAGTAAGGCTAATATATCTAGAATTTCCCAGCTATTATTTTGTTTAGTATCTGTATATTGTTAGTGTTGTAAAACTGAAAGAGATTTTAGCTAGTTAATGAGAGATTATGGTGGACATAACAGATGGTTTATACCTCTTATTCAGTGGCTGCCTGTTGCAAATTAACTTTGTGTGTTCATTCTCCAAAATGGGACTTATTTCCCAATTAGAAACTAACTGATTGCATGTGTTTTTCTAATACGGTTACAAGAACCTGCTCCTGAGAGCATCAAGGTGCCACATCCTGTCAAAAACTATGAGTGCTCACGTCAACAAGAACTTGCCACCCCCATGTTTCAGTGATATAGAGAGATTTTTAAAGCTGTTGCTATGATCCTTCTTTAGAATGGGATACTTGTTGCTTTGATTTGCAGGTTCTTTGCAGTGAGGCAGAATGATTTTTAAATCTCCAAAGTGTAGATATCTGATTTAGCTCCTTGTCTCTCTTACTGATATGAACTGTGGAGACCTTCAGATCTGTTCCAAGACAATGTTAGTTGACAGAAGAGGACAGCTGTCTCTTCTGCTGCAGTTGGATTTGGTACTTTTTCCCCAAGTAGATTCACTCTGATGTTCCGCTGCAACATTAAGGCATTTGAATTTTATAGGCTGGATTTTGCTGTTGCTTGAAGTAATATATCAGAGCTTTCTACATTTTAAACTTCTGGATTTACGTATTCTGTTCCTGCAGTTTCAAGTTGTTTATTGTTGTGGGACTGCTGAATTTAAGTATGTTGCAGTAGATGAACAATGAACGAAATAGCAAAGGCTAAGTATAAATTTAAATAGTTATGAATGCAGGAATCAGGGAGGAGCTGTGGTTCATTGACAGATCATGTGTTTACATGCAAAAGGTTCTAGGGCCAATCCTTGGCATCTCTTGAGCAATGATGATGAAAAAGACTTTACTGCATATGATTCTGGAAATATACTACCTGTCTGGTGCTTTTCAGATGCTTTAGAGTGAATAGGGATTATTAGAATCGATATCTGATGCATCTAAAGGACATCTAAGTACAGAAGACTAGGTTACATAGATCATGTGACAATGCATTTAGCAGCTTCCTAGATTGATATAGGGGCTCTTTCAGGGATTCCAATTTTGTGAAGGAATAATTGGTGGAATTTGGCCACTGGTTTGATGAAGACTGTTCAAAAACTGATGAACAGACAGAAGTGTTCTTAGTAAGGGTATTTCTAACCCTTTTTTCCCCTTGTGAGATATATTTATATTTATTTATATTTCAAACTTTCCAATGAATATGCTGATTGTAGCAACAATCAAATCAATAAGATTTGTAACATATACAACACACACACACAAACACACAAACACACACAATTTATATAACCTCTACCACTGATTATTCAAGCCATGTACCTCAATATGTGCAGGGGGTTGGACTAGAACATCTCTAAGGTCCCTTCCAACTCTCTTATTCTGTTACATATTACAGACTACCTTAATATTCAATTCCATTCAAATTCAAACCTTCAGTGTCAGAATATAACATGAGTACAGTGAGATTGGCTGAGCCTCCCTCCGTGCAATCCCCAACCCAATACAACTCACAGTGAAAAACAGAAAATCACTGACCCAGTGAATCCTACTTTGAAATAGAATTTTATCTCATGGAGAAATGAAATCCCCCCTCTTTTTATATCATCTCTAAAGATATTTAGAATGTAAGTGACTTCAGACAAGCATTCTTGGTTATCTCTTGGCTGCAAAAGTGACCTATGAACACTGATTACACCATATAAATTAAACTATTCTTAATCATGGGATTGCAGATTGAAAATTGGGCTATAGTTCCATAATAAGTCTTATAATAATTAGCCAGGTTTTGCAAACTATTGATCAAGGATAAGATGGGCTAAATCTGCCATGCAACAGGTAGTCCTTGACTTATAGCCATAACTAAACCCAAAATTATGTTGTAAGTCACACTACTTGTTAAGTGGGTCACCATATGACTATGCCCAAGTTTACAATCTTTGTTGTAGTGGTTGTTAAGCAAATCCATTGTCCAAAATTGGGCATATTTAGTTGGAATCTGGAAGCATATACAAGGTATCTGGCAAAAAAATCCCAACTCCATTGTAAATCATGATCACATGACTGTTGGATGGTGCAAATGACTATAAATGTGCCAAGTGCCCAAAATGTGATCATATGACTGGCAATGTGCATGTGTGGCCTGGATGTTGGAATTTCGAATCCAGATGGTAGGTAGCCCTGGGAAGGAAATTTACTGTATAATTTTGTACAGTCACTAAGTGATCAGTTGTAAGTCAAAGACTACCTGTACTTTGTGGCAATACCTGTTTTTTATACTTGCAGCGTCTTATGCACAGATTCCACAAGGAAGAAAAAGTTTAATTTTCATGCATTTTTTGGAGTTAAAACATTCCTGATCATTCCTGATAAATGAAAACATTCATGTTTTGAATCAGCCACTGGACACATTCAAAGCAGTTCTGCCTTCCCTTCTATAACTGACATGGAGATGACCTAATCTTTTCCCCCACTTCTTGATTCCTGTCTAGGAAAATAATCCGTCTACAACACAGACTCCTCTTGGGAGAAATCACCAAGAACTTTGGCCTTTCCTAAGTTTGGCATTTTAATACGCTAAAGCCACAAGAAGGTTTGAGATGGAAAAGTTGAACACTAACATATCTGTAGCTTCTGTATTCCTGAAACTGCATTGTATGTGTAGTTATGTTGCTGGCTGCAGAAATCTCTTCGTTTTGTTGCCTGCCAGCTGCTGCTCTTGTTCTCCCATTGAGCTTTAATGGGCAATAAGGAGTCATGAGATTTGTGTGTGCGTCAATACACCAATGAAGCAAACTGTTTTGGGTGTTTAAGCAATGCTCAGAGCAACTATTAAAGATGAAAGGTTGAGCATGTGCCTTTTAAGGGTGGATGGAGGCAAACTTCTTCACAATAAATGGGAGAGAAAATAGCAAACTACTGGTCAAGCAGAATAACCTCAGATTCTTGTTTGCAACAGGGGCAGATTAAAAAAATATTTGGGTAAATTAATATGGGATTTACACTGCATTTGTTGTCAATATTTTATGCTCAATCTCTAAAACTGAAGATCCCATCTCTCTGAGCTTTACCTGCTGTTACATAAACAACATTTTCTCATTGTAACTGCAAAAACAGAATATCCCCTGTTTTAAAAATAATGTGTCTCATTCCATACCATTTATTAAACAATTGTCTATTAAGACCATTTCATGTGTTTATGTGATTGATAATCTATGGCCATCAGTCATTAAGTGGGTGGGAATACTCCATCTAATCCCAAATATCAGGCCTGGATATTTGTACAGTACACTACCTGAGTTTGCAAATATGTATTTTATTGGACCATTTATTTTCAGAAGTTCTAACAAAATATCTTGCGGTCCCAGGTCTAAGGAAGAGAGTTATTAGACCACTGAATTAAAACATAGTTTCACATTGTGTGCTGACGCTGGAATTTCTTATTTTGTTTACAGTGTGAGGAAAATTTTTGTCAGCAGAAAGGAGGAAGTTTAAATTCCTTGTGATGCAGAGAAATTGTATGATTATGTTTATGTGTAAAGTGGAAATATGGAAGCTTTCTTACTAATCTAAAGAGCAAAGGGGAACCCAGATTCATTATATGCAAAAAGAAAAAAGTAAACAAATCCCTTTCTGGATTTTAACTCTGGTCTATTGTTTTCCTTCCCGAAGTGTAAATAAATAGCAAGTAGCAACTTTGAGTTTGTTTTCACTCATATATATTTTGGACCTGATGAAATCTCTGATACTGTTTCATATTATGGCCAGATTTCATTTCTGATGGAAAGATCCATCAGTGTGATGTCATGTACTGCGACAGACTGTGATAGACTGACAGTGAAGTCAGTCATTTCACTGTTAGCTTTACCTATCTTACATATATTGCTAAATGTGGATTATATTGAAGAGGTTATCCTAATATTTTTGGGAAAATAATAGGATAACATTATGATGATGGAGAATGTCAGATGGCCTCATATATGTTGTAAGAGTATGTCCAGTTATGTACTTCTTCAATATAGTCTACCCTGGAACTTTACAGGACATGTCTAAAATATCATAAGTGTTTATATCAGCTGGAAAAGATTTTGGGCTTATATAATATTTCCCTTGTGCCAGGAAGATATTTCTCCCTGAGTGCAGCTTATATGGCTGATTCTGGGACAGAATAAAAGTGCCAGCAATATCTGGCACTCAGCCAAATCCCACAGCCAAAATGCAGCAACATCTGTTTTTGGCTTCTGTCTTTCATTTGTATATGCAGTCCAATGGTATTGAATGAGCCTATTATCAAAATACTCTGTACTCCTGTTGATAACACTTTGGTCTGAGGTAGAAGGAACTTGTAGAAATTAATTTAAACAGATTTTCTTACTCCTGTCAAATATGTTTTTGGCCACAATCTTCCCATGTTGGAAAGATTTATGAATGCTGTGTTGATTTATAGAATCATGAAGAAGATGCCTGATAGATTATCCAGTGCTGTGTTGGTGAACCTATGGCACGCGTGCCCCAGATGGCATGCATGGTTATCGCTGCGGGCACGCGAGCCATTGCCCCAACTCACTGTCTGCACTTGCGTGTGCATGTCTCCCCTCGCAACTGTGCATGCGCATTACTCCCGCGTGACTACGCATGTGTGCATGACACTTGTGCGACTCTCCATGTGCACTACTCCCACACAACTGCTCATGTGCGTGTGCCTCCCATGTGACTATACATGCATGTGAGAATGATTTGTGCACATGTGTGAATCATGCAAGTGCAGAGCTGGGCACATGCGCAAAAAGCATGTGCGCAGAAAGCATGTGCACACGAGCACATGATCACATTTGGTACTTGGTGCTGAAAAGGTTTTCCACCACTGATCTAGTGCAACCCTCTGCCATGTGCAAGAATCCTCACATCCTACACTCACTGTAAAATCTTTGCTTGGAAACCTCCAGTGATCCATAACACCAGGAAAGAGGTTGTCCCATTGCTTTATAACTCTCACTTTCAGGAATTACTCCTTATTCAAATACTTAACTTAAAAGGACCCACACCAACACAAATAATAAAGTTCATTTTACTAAACAAATGCTGATCAACAACTAGCAAAATATATGCAAAGATCTTACACTGCATGCAGGATGATCTTTTCACTCCCTCATTTCCAGCTGTTAAAATGAAAAGACACAATAAGGCACAATGGGAAAACAGTCACGACCACCAGATTACAGAAGACAAACCCTGACTGTGTTTATACACCCAATAATAGTCTATTCCAACAGCCTTTGTCCAAAGAACAAGAACTGAGAGGAGAATAGTTGAGTTTCAGTCTCTTCCTTTCTATTGCAGATAATCAGAGCTTGGCAGTGCTGGACATAAATGTAAGCATAATAATACAGATGATTAGGTTTAAAAACATGGAAAAAGTGATTCATCTTTCTGATTAATAGAATGGTTGACCAAAGAGGATACTTGAAAATTCTGTTTTCCATTAAGGAAATTGGTAATATTGTGCAATAAAGAGGAAATGCTGAAACACAAGTATAAAATAAAGGTGAATGTGGATATAGAGTTTCATAGATAATTCAAGAGATATTAAATGAAAGTAAAGTATTATCTTTGGCTGGAGAAAATGTAGGCCAAGATGGACATTTGATAAGTTCCATGTAGGTCTAAAAACTGAAAATTAACAGTCTATTTATTTATTTTATTCAATGGGGATGTCACCCACGTCCGACCTTCTGAAAGAAGATCGGAAGGAATGCTATATCAAAGTTGGGTCTCAGACACAACCAGGATATGAATTTTCACTGCAAGAGCATATGTTAGTTGATCATGAAGCCTCTGTATTTTACCTGTCAGGCTTGTGGATACATAAAATCCAACTCACAGAGAAATCTAAATATAAATGTTTGCAGAGGAAACTGCATTTATTTGATTTGCAATAGGTTCACCCGGAAATTAGGCCAATGTAGTTTCATAAAAAGATCAAAATCAAGGTGGTCAGATGTAGTTATGCTCATCAGGGAGTAATAACAAATTGAGCTCTTAAAGCCATGGAATGCTGTGATTATCTAAATGTTGCTATATTACAAATCTCAGCATCTTTAGTCATTAACCATGCTGTCTAAATAGAAATTGAATATCAACAGCATTAGTTAAGTGTAAGTTCCTCTCCCTGTGGATAAGTGATCAGTTAGTTAAATATAGTTGACAGGATCTTAAGTATGCAAAAGGGAATAAAGATCAGAATATACTGACTGAAAGCAGTGACCTCAGGGAGGCTTGGTACATAGCTTCAAACATTAAGCACCAAATACATCTGCTGGCAGGATTTTGCTATTGAAGAGTCTATAGGGAACTCTTGGATGCAGAGGTCCACTGCAGGTAGCTGTTCAAGGAAACACAGATATTATTCATTTGTGCTGTGAGACAAAATCTATAGAAATATGCGTTGCACATTTATGAGGACAGGAGAGCTTGACCGCTCAATTTTTTTTCAATATTCTGTACTGTTTAAAGAACATGTATTTGCTACAGAGAACATTAATATAATATTTCTGTTTCCTGTAGAAATCTTCCTCTGTAGCCAGGAAGCTCAAAATAGTGATGCAGAGGACAGCAGGACATGCTATTATCCTGCAACAGCTGCACAACATGTTACCCATTGAAACAGTTAAGTATTGCATGATTAACTCCTTGTTCTTACATGCCCAGGCAGCAAATTCTGGATGGTCTCATGCTGCTTGAATTGTTGATTTATCCCACAAGCTTGATGTGAGGGTGATTGTAATTTTCTTTGGTTAGGATGACAAAAATCTAAATATTTGGGACAAAACTTCTGATTCAATCTGAACAATAGTATACTTGAATTATACCTGCTATTTCTTTTTTGCCCTGTTGGATGCAGCACTTAAGAAAAACCTTGGTTTTCTTGAAAAGCTAAAAAGGATCGGTCAGAGTTTGTACTTACAGTATATGGGAAACCATCCCGAAATTCTAGGCCTGTAGGCATTGGCATTCATAGGGATGGAATAGTCAAACAAATCAGTCTGGTAAAAGTAACCAGAGCCTGCAAATGCCTGTGGGTAGAGTGAGAAGTGGGGTAGGAAATTTCAGGATAAGGCGGTGGTAAACATTTTCCACATGGTTGCCAAGAAAACTACACAAACATATTGATTAATCTGCTAAAATGAAGAGTAGATTGAAGATGTTTTTAATTTCATTTCCCTCAAAGTACAAAATATTGGGGAAGGGAATGTTTAAGGTCAATATTTAAAAGGTAAGTAAATTGCTTCTTTTAAATATTGGCCTTAGACATCATTCCTTGACTTTAAACAACATTTATGTGGCTATAAGGGTTAATGTATTGGGACTAGGATTAGGGAGATCTGGGTTTTAGGTCTGGTTCAACCATGAAGATCATTGGTTGGCTCTAAGCCAGTTGCTTGTATGTTCACATAACAGGTTCAGCTAGTAGTGGGATTCAACTGGTTTTACTATTGGTTCGGTACATGCGAGCTTCTAAACTGCAAGTATTTCTTTACCAGAGGCAGCCCGGGTGAGTAGGAAGGTTGAGGTGCACTAAACAGCGTTTCCACGCAATTCAGCTGAGCTACATAGAAAAAAAGGGGATATAGGAAAGGATAGGGCAGGGGTGAGTGGGCAAGGCCAAACGTCGCCACTACCAGTTTGCTAGAACCAGTGCGACCAGGCCGAATCCCACCACTGGGTTCAGCCCAAAAGTTCTGTGAATCTGCACATTCTGCTATTTTTTTTCTACCTGTTGTATGTAATTCATTAATCAAGCTTTGTGAGTTGCCTCACCAAAATCTGAAATAGTTGTACTGGGTTTCTGGAAATCAGGATTTCTAGTTTGTTTGGGTAAGCTAAATGAGCTAAAGAACTAAATGAACTGTTGGAGGAAAATTTTGGAAGACAGTGCACAATATAATAACTCACAGTTTTATTTAGTGTCATGTGAAACAGGCCATTATCTCTCAGCCTGATCCATTTTGTAAGGTTGTCAGGATACGGACAAGGATATAGAAAGGCTGACTTATGCTGACCTGAGGTTCTGGTAAATAATAAGGGTACCCTTTTTACCTTTTGAAAAGCCATGATTCTTCCCCCAAGGGCCAAGATGGGGATTGAGTCAGCAGGTATTTGGTTTGGTACCTGGTGGGAAGAATGCTTTCATTGATAAAAATTTATTCAAATATTCAAAGTCTCATTTTGAAAGCAGATTCTAGCAATCTGTGTGCCCTATTTCACAGCACCCTCCTGTATTCCACCATGAGAAGCATTAGATCTTTACTATATTCTTAACTGTGTCTCCTATTTATTAGAATGCAAGGTCTGTGCTCGCATGAATCAAATAATGTGTATCTCCTTTCTCTGAGTCACATTTTAAAGCCCCCCCTTTTTTTTTTACATTTGCAAATCATGCATTTCAATGATTAATTTTTTGGGGGGATATAATACTTGAAGGTTAGTTCAATAGACAGAGAGTTTATCTGCATTACTTAGTTGACTCATTATTAAAATGATACAGTGACTTTTTTTTTTTTTGACAATAGAAATAGATAAGTGCACCCTCTAATCATCTCCTTTCCATTGTTCATTCAAACCCCAGTGCATTTTCCGGCTGCATTTTTCAAAGTACAGGTAGTCCTCAGCTTATGACTGGTTGTTTAATGACCTTTTGAAATAACAAGGACCAAAAATGAGTGCTTTATGGCATGTAAAGCACTTCTGGCTGTTGTAAAATGGCTGTACCATTCCTTCCCATTTCACTTGGCAACTGCTCACTTTTATGATCAATTGCAGCAGCATCACATGGTCACATGACTGGGATTTGCCAGGTTTCTTGCTAGTTTCCAGCAAAAAAAAAAAAGCCCATTAAAAAAATGGCTTTACATTTCTGACCATGGGATTTGCTTAACAACTGTGGATTCACTTAAAGACCACCACAGAAATGTAGTAGAATCAGGGTCTGGTCATGTGGGTGCCTTGACTTAGAACCGTAATGATTTATGACTGGAAACCCTGTCCCAATTGCAGTCCTAAGTTGAGAACGATTTGTTCTCGTTACATTGCCTGCGTGTTCTTGGGCATTTTGGCTGGATCACTTTCCTTTTTTCAAGGCTAAGCCTAGTGCTTCTTTGGTAGAGGAAAGAATTATCGTTGCCATAATTTGTAGGAATTTCTAAGACCCCTTCAATTTTTAGTATTGACTAACAGCCTTTTCTGGTATGTAAGAGATTTGTGATTCAACAATTGTTTTGACAAGAAATAATGCAACCAAGTTGCTACTTTCTTTAGCTACTTAGTTAATTAGAGAAAACTAGCTAGCTGAATGAAAGTCATTAAAATAATTCTGTTAGTTCACTACGGAGTGCTCAGTTATATGGGCAGTAATAAGAAAGGGAAGGCCTTGTAGCGACTACAATGAAAAACAATTCAGAAGATTTCTTTTAATTTTAAAAATTGTTGCTATCCAAATATACATTTGACATCTTTACTTTGAATATACATATTTAATTTTAGAATGGGAAATCATTTAATTCAAGACGGAAATGATGATTATGTTCTCTATGGTTGAAGAAGCTGGGGAAAGGGATTTCATATTTCAACCTTTAATTCGAAATCTAGTCAGGTTCAACGAAAGACGTAGGAAAATGGTTTTTGTTAGAGTGAGAGATTTATCGCAGTCATTCCATGAGCAAAAGCAGGATAAACAGATTGACCTCATTTGGGAAGTTCTGACCTTTAAACATTTTGAAGTTTAATCTTGGTCCTGATTTAACAACACATAAAGATGTGCTTTATTCCCTTGCCTTGTGCACAATTTTTTTTATTGTTGGTAATGAGATGGTTTTCTGTACGGATAAAATGCACTCCCTTGTTTTTCTCTCTGATATAACCTTGATGATTAGGTACGATTTCTTTTGACTGGGTGTAGGTAGTCCTCGATTTACAGCAGTTTGATTAGCGGCCGTCATCAAAGTTATGACGACACTGAAACATGGGACTTTTGACCGTTTCTCACATTACGACCAGTTCTACAACCCTGTGCTCAAATGAGCACATTAAAATTCAAACACAGGACAACTGGTTCATATTGATGACTGTTGCTATGTCTCAAGGTCATGTGACCCCCTTTTTTGTGATCTTTTGGTAAGCAAAGACAACAGGGAAGCCCGATTCACTTAGAATAGAATAGAATAGAATAGAAT
>JAEANM010004072.1:0-21339 GCA_017656035.1 Myanophis thanlyinensis
GGAAGTGACTAACAGGAGAAGATAGAGGGGCATCCTAGAGAGGTAGGAAATAACATACATAAATAGCATACATAACCTCTGTAACAGTAGTCGTCTTCTCATTCTAGACCAGGAGTGTCAAACTCAAGGCCTGGGGGCCAGATCCGGCTCATGGGGTGCTTAGATCTGACCCGTAGGGCCACCCTGGGAACAACGAAGGGCTTGCGCATGATGCTCTGCCAGCGAAAACAGGCTCCTGAGCTCTGTTTTTCTAGCAGAGGGTTGCAGGAGGCTTGGGAGTCTGTTTTTGCTCACAGAGCACTTGGGCCACCACAGGTGCCCCCAACACAAGTGATGTCGAGCTGGCCACACCTACCCTAACCATGCCCCCCCAGCCCCCCAAGGTCAAACACAACCCTGATGCAGCCCTCAATGAAATTGAGTTTGACACCCCTGTTCTTGATCAAGGTGGCATCTTTACAACTTGAGAAGTCCACAGGTCATAAAGCGGCCATTGTTACCCATTCCTGTTTTAGACCCAAACATTCAATGTGACAGTTTTGAACCATTATTTTGTGAATGGGTCACAAAAATTCTCACCATTTCCCAAGCATGTTACTACTAATTTTACTGAAAGCAGTTCACTAACACTAAACTGTCTCAGCAACTGGCTTCAGTGCATGCTTTTCTTCTCCCTTCACTTGGATAAATCTAACAAGCATTGCCTTTATCAAATCAATGTGGCATTTGACTTAATCTCCCAATTCGATCAAAATTGATCCAATGGTTGTGACCTAGTTAATGAGATCATGAAAGGACCAATGAAGGTAGTCTTTGACTTATGACCAAACTGACCCCAAATTTATATTGTTAAGCAAGACACTTAAGTGAGTTTGGTTCCATTTTATGCCCTTTCTAGCCACAGTTGTTAAATAAATCATTGCAGTTAAGTTAGCATCATGGCTGTTAAGTGAATCTGGCTTCCCCATTAACCTTGTTTGTCAGAAGGTCTCAAAAGTTGTTCACATGACCTCAAGACACTGCAACTGTCCTAAATATGAACCAATTGCCAAGCATCCAAATTTTGATCACATGCCATGGGAATGCTGAAAGGGTCGTATGTCACTTTTTTCAGTGCCGTTGTAACTTTGAGCAGTTGCTAAACAAACCGTTATAATTCGAGAACTACTTGTACAAATAAAATTATTGCATTTGTACAAAATGAGATGAAAAATACATACATATATGTATATATAGATATCTTTATTTGTATACAGTTTTTATTTTCAACATACTTGCTTAGAATTTCTTCCATAATAAAACTATGTACCTTGAATGAAATTTTCATCCCTAAAAAAGAGCACTCTATCCTTTTTGTGCAAATAAAAAAGATATGTTCTGGAATGCCAATGTCATAAAATTGTTGTTTCAAGAGATTCGGTTTTCAAGCAGTCCCCTGAAGAAGTTTTTGCCTGTTCATGAAAACAGGAAGTGTTCTGCTCTGTCAAGCCTTTGAAGTCCTGAGAATGACAGCTACACAAAGTTATACTGTCATGCCTTCTGTTCCGTAAACTGCCTGAAAACGATGGCAGATCACTTCTGATGCTCTTGAACAACATAGTTGATGAAAACCAGTTGAACAAGCTGAAATCTGACCCATCTACTCTTGAACTCCATTGCACTGTGTCATCAACAGTCATCAAAGTTGGCTCTAGTTCAGAAGCACTTTTTTGAAAACCTAAAGATGGTTCACCTTTATCATCAGCTATTGAAAGATGTCCATTTTCATCACAAAACTGAGCACCAAGAGGAGAAACAAGAGTATTTAAATCTGTTAAGCATCCTGGTTTTGGCATCTGAGAAAGCTCCTCTTTTTGTTGAGATAATTCTGTTGGGTCATTGTGGTTACAGGACCTTGAAAAACCACTAGTAATGAAATATGGGCTTTCAGGAAAATAACCAGTATTTTGATAGATTTGGGAATTGGTGTCCCTTTTGGCGGCCCACTTATTTAAAAGCTGGTCGTGGGAGCCTGGAGGCAACCTGCACAATTGGCGTCCAAGTTGAAGCTGGGTTGGGAAAAGTGTGCCTTGAAGTATTCTGTATAGAAATCTGATGAAGAGAAGTGAAATAATTAAAAATGAATGCACAAAAACAATAATGTACCAATTTAAAACTGAATAATGTATCAGGGATGATAGTTGTCAATGCCATTAGGTAGAGCAGCCTAGGGAATCAACTCTACCTGAAGGCTTTATTAAACTTGGTTACAGCAATATCATCTTTCAAGTTCAATTGTACTGTACTTCCTCTGATTCTTAAATTTCAGTGAATTGGGGAAATTAAACTGTCTAAACTACTTTCAAATGTTGTTCTGGACTTAAAAAATGCTTCAACCCTTGTTCCTCAGATTCCTGAATACCTTCATCAAGGTAATTTTCCTTACTCTATATACCGTCCCCTGATAATTTTGGTCTTATCCTCCAGGTGTGTTAGAAAATTATGGTCCAGATTCATGGGAATGGACTGCAAATTCACTGCTCTCATCTGCTGATAATTCCCCTAGATCTCTAGATAAGTCCTGTAATGAGGCTGTACACAGAGACTTTTACTTGTCAGCATATCTTTTTGCTGTGCTTTACTTGATGTTCACTTTCCATATTTATGGCCTGTGGCAGGAAAAATAAATTCACTGATTTATTTGGCTATATCACCTCTATATTCTGATTATTGCAGCATGTGCACATTCTTCCCCTATAGGAATATTGCTCTCAAATGATATGTAGAAAAGAAAAAATGCTATAAAATTAACTCTCTAAGTGATGCCCACAAGAAAAAGAAAAGGTACTGTACCTGGGAAGCAAAGCCACAACAGGTGAAATAAGACAAGTCAGATAAAACAACGGTTCTCCCATCAGCTTCTCCATAGTCCAGTAGGGATTTGATGGAGGATAGCATATTGGGCAAGAAATATTATAAAGGAGTGCCACAATGAAGAATAAAGCAATGCTGAAACTACATGATGAGAAATGTAGCCAAGTCTGAAAAAAACATATTCAAAATTATTTTGCAATTCTGTACCTTACTGGAATTGTGTGTTCAGACAAAATAGAAAACTAGTACTTTCCTAAAAGTTTCAAGAGGATGGTGTACCCTGGACATTTCTATTGTAGGAGAATTTTCAAAGCCAAGTAGATTAGTAGATACAACCTCAGATAAAAAATGTCTTTGAGCAAATGAGCATTCACATCTGTTTTGCTAGAAGGCACTACTATTTAGTAGCTCACTTTGGATGATTCCTGTGATATCCCCACAATCTAATCATGGGTAATCTCACTTTGGATGCATGGAAATTATCAACACCTTATATAATACTTTAAAAAAAAAAAATCTCCCTCTTACAATTTGTCAATTATATTATGTGAACTGGAGCCTTAAATTGTGAAGCTAAAGAACAATAATGGATTGATGTCAGTAGGGATGGAGGAAAGATTGGTCTGGATTGTTATATAAACTTATCTAATTGGATCATCCTGAACTAAAAACATTTGACAAAACCACACTGTTCTGAATTATCTTCGTATTAATTAAAAAAAAGTATTATACTAATATTTGCAGTATTTGCAAAAATATGGGCAATAGCAAAATTTTATATAGACAAATATATGGAACTGAGTCCAATTCCAGGTACTAGTGATCGTCTATCAAGACTTAAGAGGCTTGGTTCTGAGCTTTCTTAGAATCCATCTTCTCCAGGTGAAACGTAAGAGGTTAGGTTGCTGTCCCCATGAGAGATCAAAGAGCATGTAGTTGGAGGTAATCCTTCTTCAATGCCTCAGCTATTACTTTGTAAAATTTTACCAGAGACATATCAGGTATCCTTCTTATTGGCTTTGTATGGAATTGTTCGTTCCGTTTTAGTAGGTGATAAGAGATTAATTCTTTGCTAGATTTATTCCTTTTGATGCTATTTTTTTACCTATATAAACTCTTGAGAACTGAGTGGCATGGGAATTTTTATAAACAAACTAGGCAACCTGTGATCTGTTGAATCATTGTTTCAGAAATATCACCTAAATAGAGAAATAGAATGACTGTTAGGTGGAAAAAGATGATTCGCTGTGGTGACCTCTAATGGGAACAGCCAAAAGAAGAAGAAGAGAAACAGAATGACCTTGTGTGAGCAAAAAGTAGTGGGAGTGACTTCCAACTTTCTGTGGGATTTCCCATTGACTTTCCTTTTGGGAAACTGGTAGGGAATGTTTTAAATGATGGTCACATGACTCTGGCTGATGAGGTTATGCCACAGCATTGAAGTGGACACAACTTTGTCAAATTTCAATCCCATGGGAGCAATGGCCCCCAGATGTGGCTGCAGTTTTTAAATTAGCCCATTTGAGGTATAACTCAAAAATTATTTCCCTATGATATATTATTTTGTTCAGATTGTTGCTTATGATGCAACAATTGAAGGTTGAAAAATACAGGAGAGTTTTAATTGTATATAGATAAGTAAATATGGATACACTAGAACAAAATATTGAGGTTGGATGCAAGCATCTGTCGGGCTTGCACCTTTGTCTGTTATATGCTAAATTGTATTCTTTGTGGATGTTTATGAGAGTTTTGGACATTGGTCTCTTTGTGCATGTGAGTTGGTGTGCAGGATCACAAAATGAATAAGCATATACTTCAATAAGCTATTATTTACATATAAAAGAATGTATGAAATCATTATCTGCTGAAGTTTGCTAATAAAATAAAATCTAACTGAAAAGTAACTGTAGAACTACAGCTTGAGTGGCAGTGTAAAATACTAGGTCACATTTTTTAAGGTAACTTACCCAGGTTTTGGTTTCTATAGCCAAATGGAGTATTATGGTAAAGAGGGCTGCTGTGGTGATAGGAGTTCCCCATGAAAATATGTCCACATCTGAATCATAGTATATCTAAAGGAAATTAAATGGTAATTAAACACATTTGACAATATTAAACCTGAAGAATATTAACCCATAACCCAAAGTCCAGAAACTATAAAAATGTAGAAACAATCTGCATGTTAGACAGAGTAACAGTCTAAACCCAAAAGTTTATCTTATGTTTCAAAAGACATTTGTTCCATATGCATTTGACATTTTTAGGTTCCAACAAAAAGCATCTGTAATATGAACCTATAAAATGTACCATTTGAATTAATCCAGCTATGATTAAAGCACAAATGTTGGCTCTTCAGAACCAGAAATTGTGTCAGAATACATGCTTGGAAAATCTTGGCAGATTTTAATACTGGGCCCTATCTGACAAAATGAAATTCAACGTATATAAAAGTAAGGTTTTATATTTAGGCAAGAAATCCAACTGTATAGATACAGGCTGGGTGAAACTTGGATTAATGCTAGTAAGTGTGAGAAGGATCTTGGAGTCCTAGTGGACAATCACTAAAATATGAGTCAACAGTGTGTGTCAGCAGCCAAAAAAGCCAATTCAAGCTAAACTACATCAATAGAGGGATAGAACATGAAATTCTAGTAATCCTTTACAAAGCTTTAGTAAGACCACACTTGGAATACTGCATCCAGTTCTGGTCACCACAATATGAAAAAGATCTTGAGACACTTGAAAGTGTTCAGAGAAGAGCAACTAAAATGATTAGGGGGCTGGAGGCTAAAACATACAATGAATCGTTACAGGAATTGGGTATGTTTAATCTAATGAAAGGAAGGTCTAGGGGACACATGACAGCAGGGTTCCAATATTTGAGGGGCTCCTATAAAGATGAGGGGATCAAACTATTTTCCAAAGCACCAAAAGGCAAGATGGGAAACAATGGATGGAAACTAACCAAGAAGAGAAGCAACCTAGAACTAAGGAGAAATTTCCTAGCGACGAGAGCAATCAACCAATGGAACAACTTGTCTTCAGAAATTGTGGGTGCTCCATCACTGGAGGCTTCCAAAAAGAGACTGGACAATCATTTATCTGAAATGGTATAGTGTCTTCTGCTCAAGCAGAGAGTTGGACTAGAAGACTAGCATACACATTTCACTGCATTTCGTACCATGTATGACTGTGTATGTGATGAATAAAATTTGATTTGATTTGATTTTGAAGACGTCCAAAGTTGCTTTCAACTCTATTATTCTATGTTCTAAGAGAATTAATACCACGACTGTATTCCACTTAGTAAAATATAATTGCTTAGACTCTAATTTGGAATATACTAATTACTGTGACTATCATAATAAAATTGTTATAACTAGAAACAAATGTTAAGAACATTACTGAGATTTTTGTTCTCCCTGTCTCATCCACTCTAGAAAAAGTCAGTTTGTAGAGGTCTTCCCAGTTACTCTCCAAGCAATTATTAACTTAATAATAGCAATAATTTTCTTTCTACAGCTTCAATAAATGATGCTAAGTGTGAGGCAAAAATGACCTGACTGCCAACTCCCGACTGCTTTTCTCAAACAATATTAGGAAAAAAGAAAGCAATGATACTCCCACTACTAAGCCCACTCTTGAAAACTGCTGGAAAAATATTCTTATTTCTGGGAATAAATGGGGTAAGTATTTCATAATTTTTGTTCCTGACACCATCTTTTCCTATTCTAGCTATATCACATTTGGATCTTTGCTGAATGGTACAGGGTACTTACAAGTTTCACTGTCAGATGCAAAAAATCAGGACTATTCATAAAGTTGCAGCATAGAAGATGGATTCAAGGAATCTGGTCAATTAAAGTTCAACACTAAATTGGCACCAAGTAAGGGTCAAAGGAATTTGGGGTGGGTGGGTGGAGTAGACTTGGAGCACTTGTGGGAACACAATGATACAAAACTGATGGCACACATAATTCTGCCTCCCAGCTCTGCCAGTTTTTCTCCTATATTCATTGAATGTGCACATAAAGCCATTTTCCAACTGCTGGTCCTTATCACCCAGTAGCAGCAGTTTGGGTTATCTGTATCAACAACCCATAATTTTAAATGTCTTTTTGCCTCCATAGCTTCAATAAACCAAGTCATACATATCAAACTGACCCTCCCAGCACACTTAGTTTCACTTGCATACATTTGCCATGCCTGGCTTCTTTTCCCCATGATTCAAGAACAGAAGGATTGAAGCATGTTTACCACTGATAACTTACCAAGTAAGGGATGAAGAAACAAACCAAGCTTTGATAGAGGGCATCAATCATATTCATCCAAAACATATGCGGCTGGTACTCCTGCAAATGGGGGACGCAGAGTGAGAGCTTTACCTCTAATGAACCACATCTTGTTCCAAAAGGGAAAAAAAAGCTCAGTGATTAAAAGAAGCTGAAGAGTTCATGTAGGGATTTCATCTGGAAAAGCTGCTGAATACAAATCATACTCTGAGCCAAAGCAGCATTTCCATCCCAACTATTTGGCAGTTTGACCTGCTCCAACCCAGTGCAACATTTTCAAAAAACCCTTCCCTTTCAAACGTAGTTAAGGGGACCACACATTTAGCTTCCTCTTCCTCTACTATCCTACCAACGGCTACTGAAGGTCCTGACTAAAAAAATACATTTTCTAAAGGCCACCTCTGATCAGATTGTTTTCCTGAGGTTCATACTGAACATGCTGTCCTACTGCCTGGAATAGTAATAGAGCTAGTATTAAAGAGCTGGAAGAGTCAGTCGGATTATTTGCAGGATCAAAGACATTTGAGCAGGATGAAGAGGCTTTGGAATGACTGGCTCAGAAATATCAGATAGGCTTAGTTTGTGTGTAAGGCAATTGGCTGTCTTTCTGGAAGCAGCTCAGATTTCTTTCTTTTTCTAAGCCAGGAAAAAGGGAAAGAATTATCCATCTCCCATATCATGGACATTACAACCCCACTTCAGTCCTGACAAGACATTACAGGTCAAACTCTGAAGTGATCTGTGATGTATCTCAATTCCTGAATGTGGCTCCTGTGACTGACAGTGACATTAATATGGCAAAGATGTTACTATAGATCCAAATGAGTTAACTGCACTTAGTTCAGACAGGCAAATGAGTTAGGGTCTAGTGTCTGTTGATTTCAATAAATATAAAATGAAATGAACACTATGGATTTAATGAATCATTTTTAATTATGGTGATTATACATTATATCCCTAGTAGCAGTAGCCATATGCCTCTCAATAAAATTTTATTTTTTTCATGCACAGTTGATCTTATCATCCAGCTATTTGTGCCATTTGATAGTGAGGGTTGTAAACACAAAACGTAACAGAAATTATTAAAGCACATTACTCTGGAGGCAACTCACATCAAACATACTAAAAAAGGGGTCACATAACATCCTGACCCAGGTCAAAATATTTCTAAATGATGACAGGATCAAGGCCATCTGAATCTTTCCAAATACTTCTTTCTGGCTACTCTGGACAACATTTTTAGTAACTACTCAGGGACTTGGAAAGTTCTTATTTTATTGTGAAATCATTTAGCTATCTGAGCAGAATAAGAGCACATACATAATTCATTATTTGGTATTATTCTCTATTTCCAATGTGAAAATCCTGAAATGTATTCCAGCCTCAAACTTCACTGTATTCTGCTGTCAAAATATACAGTCCTTGGAAGAAGAGGGAAGTTCTACCTACCCTGTAGAATTATTTTACTTTTGAGATACCTGTTAAAAGTTAGAAAGTCAGTGTTCCTAATGGCAATATAATGCCCAAGTTCTTTATTAATGCATATATGTATGCTTAATTTGAATAAGGTTTGCATTACTTCTCTACCTTGTTAGAGTTAGAGTCTGCAGTTAGCCAACTGGCAGCCCTCATGGACCTCTCAGCAGCTGTCAATACCATCAATCATGGTATCCTTCTGTACTGGCTTTGGGTGCTGATAGCAATAAGCACTGTTACGGTGGTTGCCCTCTTTCTTCTGTGGCCAGTTCCAGTTGGTGTTGGTAGTGGAGAGGTTGAATCTTAGGCTCCTGCAATGTGAGGTGCCCAAGGGCTTGACCTTTTTGCCACTCCTTTTTAACTTTACATGAAACTGCCAGGGGAGGTCATCCATCAGTATCAAATCTCATATGATCATTATGTTGCTTATACTTAATCATATATTTCCACCCCAACTGGGAAGCGTTGTCCAAGTGCTTAGACTCTTAGAATCTGTAAGAGTCTGGATAGCAAAGAAATGATTTTGAGTCAACCCTGGCAAGACAGAGTGACCATGGATATTTGCTCTCCAGGTCCAGATAATATTTCATCATTAACTGTGAATGAGGTGCACTTCCCTGGACTGAGCTGATGCACAACTTGGAGGGTCCTCCTGGATCCATGGCCTTTGCTTGAGGACCAGGAGGCAGCCATGGCTGGGGACCTTTTGCACAGATTCATCTTCTGAATCCTTTTCTGAGGACCAGGAGACTTTTGTCACAGTCACTTAGGCCCTGGTCTCCTCCCATTTGGGTTACTGCAATGTGCTCTTGAAGACTATCTGGAAACTTCAGCTAGTCTAGAATGCAACAGTGCACACTGTGATGGGTGCCTCTAGGTTTGCCCATTTAACATCTTTATAGCCTGAGCTGCACTAGCTTCCAGTTTCTTTCAGGATACAATTCAAGGTACTGCTCATCATCTTTAAAATCCTACATGGCACAGGGCCAGATTATTTGCAGGACTGTCTTTCCCTATTCTACCTGGCTAGATAGTGTGAGCATACTTCTAGTTTCTTTCTTAAAATATTGTTATCTGATGGGAGCTAGCAAGTGTGCCTTTTCCATGGTAGTCCCTGCCCTATGGAAACACCTTTCCCCCTGAGGTTTGCCAGGCCATTACCCTACTAGCCTCCCATAAGGCACTAAAGATCTGGCTTTTCCCCTAAGTACAGGAATAAGGTGAAGTGACTGCACATCTCAGAGTCTGATTTGGCACTAGATTTTGTTTGTATGCATTTGGTTGTAACAATTTTAATATGGTTTTGTGTTATTTTAATTTTTAATTGAGAGCCACCCAGAGTTTGTGATGAGTTGTACATAAATAAATAACAATTATATTTCATGATATATCATTATACAGATGGGCCTTAACACAATAATTTTCAAGAATCCTGTGGCTCTACTGCAGGGGTGTCAAACTCAATTTCATTGAGGACCACATCTTGGGGGGCCAGGGGGCCCTGGCAAGCTCAACATCATTCCTGTTGGGGGCACCTGTGGTGACCTGAGCGCTCTGCCAGTGAAAACAGGCTCCTGAGCTCCATTTCCACTGGCAGAAGGTTGCAGGAGGCTGGAGCAGCCGAAAATGGAGCTCGGGAGCCTGTTTTTAGGTAGAAACACTGTGGGCTGGTCCACTGTTGTTTCCAGGCTGGCCCCAGGGTGGCCCCGCAGGCCAGATCTAAATATCATGTGGGTTGGATCCAGCCCCTGGACCTTGAGTTTGACACTCCTGCTCTAGTGGTTTTGCTAAAAAAATTTAAAAAATAAGAATGATCTTCACACCACATTTTAGGCCCTGAAAAATGCAGAAATGAACACATTTTTACCTCCATCTTCTGGCCACTTGTGTAGAGCTGAGGCCTAGCAATTAATGTCTCTGCAGGTACATCTTTATCAAGCACTCCAACAATCAATTGAGGAAGAGATGAGAACATTAAGTTAAAGAAGATCAGATACCACTGATCAATCATTGATGACCCCGAAAATCCACAGTAAAACTGATACCAGAAAAGAAGGGCGACAAACATCTTTAAAAAAAAGCAAAAAAAGCAAAACATGAATCTTTAATATTTGCAAGCAGCATATTTATGTATAAAATTGTAGCAGGACATTTCCTTTTTACATGAACATATTGAATTTATCAAAATAAGTCTAATTCTAATTCTTCATCTGAATCAACACTTACCACCAAATCCCTCACCATTACAGGTAGTCCTTGACTTACGACCACAACTGAGCCCAAAATTTCTGTTGCAAAGTGAGACATTTGTTAAGTGAATCACTGCAGTTAAGTTAGTAACACAGTTGTTAAATGAATCTGGCTTTCCCATTAACTTTGTTTGTCAGAAGGTTGCTAAAGGGGATCATATGACCCCGAGACACAGTAACAGCCATAAATATGAATCAATTGTTAAGCATCTGAATTTTGATCATGTGACCATGATGTATGATTTGGGAGCATGATCTACAAGTGCTTTTGCATAGTAAAGTATCAAATTTTTCACAAGAATCTGAATGATCTGCAACAAATATTAGAATGCATCAGAAAATTAACTTCTTGTAATCAAATGGAATGAAGAACTGTAAATTATATCCCAATTATGAAAAACCTGTAGATTTGGGGTGTGGTCGGTTATGAGAATAAATCTTCATTAAAAAATGGCACTTACTACAGTACTCACTATTTACTTTTATATCTGTAAAATAAAATTAAAGGAATGGCATGTTTCCATTATTTGTTATGACTCAATATCTTTCAAGTAAATTCAAGACATTTCAACATAATGTTTTGGCCTGCATCTGAAACAAACCAATTAACCAACTCCTGCTATTAATACAGCTAATTTAATGCTATTGCTTTTACAATTCTAATGACATAAACATTTCTAGATGTTTACAGGTTACTTAGTAGACACTCATTGTGTACTTATTTAAGCATTTTCCAAAGAGTACCTCATTGGCCTGAAGAAAGGCTATTGCAAAAAAATAAAGTATGCTTAATGTATAATTTTCAATATGAGTGTGTGTGTCTTGCCCTTAGAGAACTGGATGTGTATATACATGCATACATACATACATACATACATGTGTTTCTTTTCATGCATCTGAAAAGCAGAATTGCATAAAAGCTATAATTCTTGTCAGGTGAAGATGATGGAGATATGCATTTTTAATAAATATGATATTATAGAAAGTTACTTGATCAGAAAGACATTTAATTTTTGCTTTATACCTACATTAAGAACAGCTTTTAATGTACGTTGAGAACAGTTTGCAGATCCATGAATGTCACCATGAACTGTTTTTAAGAAAACGGGCTCTGAGAATGAATTATAATGCCAAACCAGTATCAGGGAAGATAATCTGTCTCTGGGAATAGTACGTTCTAGTCTGTGGCCTTAATGGGAATTGGTGGAGAAACTTCTTTCTGAAGCTTTCCCACTAAACCCAACTGAACTTTTAGGAATCTATTTCTGTGTTCCTAAAGAAGAAATGGATAATCAGCCCTTTCCCTTTTCGTATTCATGGAGAATAGGCTTCATACCGTGGTGGAGGAAATAATCACAATTTGCTTTTTTTCACATAACTATGACTGAATTTGACAAGGGAGACTTTTACATCCAGTTCTCTATGGGAAAGACAATTGCCATTTTAAATGAACTCCTAACAATTCATGTTTGTTTTATTTCTGAGTTCAGTTCCAATGGAGGCTTTGACCTTATGGTTGTTAACTAGCTTGAGGGCTACAATGTTTGAAGGTTTCCCAATCTTGACCTTATTTGCCAGTTCTCTGAGTTCTCGACCTAAGTGCGTACCCAGGCTTCCTTATTATTTGAAGGATTCCATCTCTATGGACACTGGCTTTGGAATGTCCTTCTAGATCAGAAGTGGGGAACAATGGCCCCTTTATGACTTGTGGACTTCAACTCCCATGGCTGGCTCAGGAATTCTGGAAACTGAAATCCACAAGTCATAAAAGAGTCATCATTCCCCACCCCTGTTCTAGACCATTAGAATGAGCTTTCACAACCACTAGGATGATTTTGGAACATCTTTCATTTACCTTTTCCCCCCCCTCAGGCTTTCTAATTTAAATTTAACTGGTGTTTTATTCTTTCAATGTTTCGTAACATCATTTACATTATTTATTTTTACTTGATACAGAGCAAACTGAAACCTCATATCAAGTTGGTCTACTTTTCTGATGATTTTATGCATTAGATTTTATGCTATAGAAAAAAAGAGGGCAGTATTGGTTTTGACTGGTTCAAATTGGCTGTGGAACAAGGATTTCTCTCTTCACTCTCATCATGCAGCATGTATCCATGTTTACTAGTTTGAAATGTGTAGATCTCTGGTCATTTAATAATAAGTACACGCACAGATAAACTGAATGACTAATAGATTATGAGAATCAGAAAAACGTCCTAACTACAAAGCTGCCATGCATATCTTGTTTGTTTTTGACTCAGATTTTTTTTATTGTTGTATTTTCCTGGTGCATGGTTAGGTTTCATATGATTATACATACTCAGAAAACTATCTCCTAACTTTAAGAAGAATGGTGTTCTATCAATATGGGATAAATAATTATAAAATTACAAGATATAATTGCATTCATTTGCAGTTGGGTCATTCCAGGGTATCCTTCCAATTTTGCTGCAGGAAATTAAGTCTGGTTCTATTTTCAAGCCCCATTTTGAAGCTGATATTGCTTTCAAATGTGGTGTGATAAATTCTGGCTGATTGGATAATACGGTGGATCCTGTAAAGCTGAAATCTGTCAACTGCGCTCTATAAAGTATTCCTAAATTGCACATCTTATTCTGTTATCAAATTTACACATTTTGTTTCTTCTGCACATGATTCTCTGTCACACAACAGGGTCTGCTATTCTTGTAAATGCCAGCCATCTGCATTTTAACAAGCATTGCCAGACCAAAAACTTTTAAAACAAGGGATAATGTGTAATTATAGCATTTGTTCCTTAGAATGATATGGAACTGGGCACTTGAAATTAGAGTATCTACTACAGCAACTAGAACTCTGACTTGCTGCAACCTCTAGTTGCATATCACTGGTTCCTTCCTCCATGCTACCTTTTACCACTTCTCCTGGCTCCCACTTCTTTAACTTGCATTTTCCTTGCCTAAGCCTCTTTCCCCTTCTAGTTTCATAAATACGATTGGAGCAGGATTATTGAAAAAGTGGTAAAATGTGACAGTATTCCCCATCAAGGAAATTATTAGTCTAATAAGAATGATTTACTGAAGTATAGTCTAAGCAATAGAACAGTAGAACAGTAATTTGGATATGAGATACATGTCCATTCAGAAAAGGTCACACTCTCCTTAAGGAGAAAACTTGTGGCATAGGTATAATTTTTACTTGGCACTGATCTTAGCTGCACTCAATATATCATTCATCTCAGCTGCAATCACTTTTTCTGAAAACTTAAGAATTTAATAATTAAACCATATTACGTACTCAGAAAACTATCTCATAACTTTAAGAAGAACGGTGTTCTATCAATATGGGACAATTATTCAATGTAGACATGCTGTTAACATTCTGATTTTATGCAGTTGTCAAGAAGATCATCACATTTGAATTGCTTTTATGGACTATGGTGAGACACATCTCTTGGCCATTTGAGGTCTGGATGATATAGGAAGTTTTAGTTCAGAACCACCAATATGAATTTGTTCTACTGAAAACTAACACAAACTCCAGAGCACAAAAATAATCTATCTAGTTTTGGCTGCCTTTCATGCTAGGATATTGCAATCTGTTCCAAATTCTTCTGAGGTGTCTTAACTGGAATGCATATTGACTTTTTTGAAGTTCTGAAGCCGTACTATGTAATTACTAATTGAGATCAAAGGGAAAGCATCAGAGGCAGCCTTTTCAGCTTGTTACAATCCAGAAAGAAGATACAGGAACAAAGATAACTACAAACTATTATACTTACTGCATTTTTGTAGAAAAAATACAGCACCATGTTGGCAAGTCTGGAGTAACACCAGTGGCCATGCACAAGAAGAAGTTTCTCTAAATATCGGAACTTTGGAACTGCAAAATCACTTGCCATCACAGCCTTCAATGCAAGAACAATTAAAAGTGACATTTATGAATTATGGTTTTTAAACTATAGAAATGGCATATCACAATTTAGTTGGCACAGTTAGAAATTCACTGATATCACTGGTTTACAAATGATAGAAACGAGAGTCCATAGTGTTTATCAAAAGAGAAAATGTCATTTAACTTGCTTATTAATGTTGTCTACAAAAGAAGGCTTATTTGTTCATAAGTGAGTATATTTATTTGGGCTGCATGTGTTTAAAATGATATGGAAAAAATATTGGACTTTGTGACAGTCTATTTCTTCTCTACAATACAAAAACATCAGCCTGTTTTTAGCTTTCATATCAAGGGGGAAAAATACAAATGTTTTAAAAGTATGAATAGATTTCTTAAAGGAATAACATATTTTTTTAAAAGATTGTGACTTCTGTATAATATTTTACTATTCATTCCTATTAAGTAATAGCCATCTCAACATTTGCTTATGTCCTACATAGGTCCTTTGTGAATGAGATGGTCAGTTTCTAATTTGATAGATAGGTAGATAAATGTTTTTTTCTGAAATAAAAAAGAAAGCCAAACATTTCTTTGGCATTTCTATGAAATTAATCAAGTACATTTTCCTCTATAGATCTATTTCAGATTTTTAATGGCAATAAAGATATTTGAATGCAAATGGACCAATTCAATTTTCTTTCATAGACTATGAAAGCAACAAATTGTAGTCTGAGTGACTACAATTCATAAATAACTTTTATGAATGTCAAGATACTGTGTTTCCCTGAAAATGAGGAGAGTTTTGAGAAGATTTGAGATTCTCATACCAGTATATAAGATACTCAAATATTAGAGAAGGATTGCAAGAATATTCCTTACAATGCAATTCTCCAATCCAAGAAAGACTATTAACACGCTTTAATTTACAAATGTAAAAATTCAATTCATGGACATTTAAAAATTTGGACTATTTAATGGGATAAAATAGCAGAATATATAAACAGCCTAGAAAGCATGACAAATGGTCAACTAACTATTCTGAATTAAAGAAATTTAGGGAGTTCAATCTCTATGGCTAAAATACATTTTACACTGTTTGTAAATTCTAGATTTTCCCTATTTTACATTTACATATGGGAGTGTAATGTGTGGATATGAAAACAAGACTTGTTTATCCATTTCTGGATATCATGGCTAAAAGTGATAAAATTGAATAGTTCTTCAACTAATTTCCCCAAATTATAGAACATAAAAAACAGATCATATGAATTAGGGCTATGATCAATTTAATCTAGTATTCTGGGTCAAGTAGATGAATTCAGAAGTGTCAAAGAGAGTCTGCCCCACTCAGAAAGATACTGCAGGTCAAGAAGAGGTCCAATCTAGAGTTGTTATAAGAGGCTGTTAAGGTCTGACCTCCCTTGAATGCCATTGAACCTTATTTAGTCTGCACAATCTGAGAAGATTGCTTTGAAATAAGCATTTAGCAATAAAGTGATTTATACTCTACATGTGTGAACCTGGTTGTTTGCACTGAGAAGACGCAGATGCATGAACAAGAGTCCATGTCTCTGCTCTATTGCTCTTTCCAAGGAGCTGTATTCAAAACATGCTGTTGATGGTTTTGGAAACAGCAAGTCATGAAAGCCTCTTCCCACATTCATCTTCCATTAATTTTTCTTATCCCCCTGTGGTATCTACTTTGTCCCTTATGGAATCAGAAAATCTGAGTATGTAAGTATAGATCCTGTCTTGTGATGCTATGATGCAAATTTTATCATATCAGCATAATTGTGGATAGATATGGATATCTATGGTCATATACAGTATCATGTACTGTCCATATTTTTTTCTTAGCTATACAAATTAGTATTTCTTTTCTGTTCTGTTGAGGCATATTTTTACAAGAACCTAGAAAGAAATGTGAAGTTAAAGAAGACAAAATTTTTAGTGTGCAAAAGTTCTCTTATTAGATAGATGAATGTAACTGGTTTAGAAAAGAGATTGCTAAAAAACAAGATTACTAGATAAATTAGTAAATTAGTTTCATTTAATAAGTCTGTCTCATCAGTCATGGAGCAGAAAGTAAGACCTCTGAAATTTGCAGTGTCTGCTTCAATCAGCTTGTTGCTGCTAACAAACAAGATGAGTATTTTTAGACATACAGAAACATATAGACTTTACTCTGAACTTCTCAGTAAACATAAATTACCTGCATGCCTTCTGGACCAGAGATCCCCACACCAATATCAGCCACTTGGATCATACTGACATCATTAGCCCCATCACCTGGTAACAAATGGAAAACATATTATTTGATATTAACTGAATAGTGATTATTAAGGACAGGTAACAGCACAAAGGACAATCAAAAGAATTGTGACAGGGATAAGCTATCCATGAATGAAATATCTGCAATTTAGACTAACTATAATTTTAAAGCCCAATTTCTCCCATTTATATAGATGGGATTCATGCCAAGTTAAATAATCTTAAAACATTTTATAGTCATTAAATGGCATATAAAATACAGTTTGCACTTGCTCTTCATAGCAAAATTATCATCCATTCAAAAGAGAGAATGAATGAACCAACACCCAAACAGTAAATTTCTTGGAAAACTTATTTGCATACAGTGGTTGGGCAATTAGAAGTATTGTTATGAAAAATGACAAATATATGATCTCGATGCTGATAAGAAAGGTGATGCTAAATATCGCAAGTTTAGTTGGGATTTATTTTGAAGAAGTAGCCAGTTTAATTCTAGGAACAAAACAAGGAGGACACAGATAAGCTGTTTTTATTTGTGTGTATGCTTACAATTAATGTTGTATCTAATTAGTATTACAGACAAAATGGATGCAAGATGTATCTCTTGCCTGCTATTATGACCAGTAATATTGAAGTCTAATTTCTAAGGCACAGGCCTTTCAGGGTCATTCAGAACCCATATAAACTGCCTCAGGATTTACTGGAAATAGATTGTCAGATCAGCTGTTCTGTCCTTTCTTCTAAAATGCTGGTCGTGACATTATGATATGGTGTTATAACACAATGCATATTTGCTAAATGCCTTAATTTAATTTGTTTATCTTCATGGAAAAAGATGCATTTGATTTAAGGTTTTCCTGACAGATACCATGTGCATGCTCAAATGTGCTATGAATTACATCTTGCTTTCTGAACTCAGATCTCTGCAGAGCTCTAAATTGTATAACCCACCTCAAATAATTTTTCCATGGGGAAATGGCAGAAAAACAATTTTCCCTGTCTTTTTTCTCTCTTTTTTCAAAGGTCAGATTTGAAAGGAAATATTATTATTTAGAAAGCCATTTTTATTATTTTCAGATCCCTGCTTATAAAATGAAAGTACAGTTTTTGTTAATGGGTGTTGCTAATGTCTGTTCTTGTATTTGCTACAAATATTACAGAAAAAAATATCCAGGATATATTTCACTTTAATAATCCTGGTATACTTTAAATTAATCGTCCTCTCCAGAACCTCTCTAGATGTATTTTCCTTCCTATTCCAGAATTCTTTTCCAATTATGTCAACATTAGTTTTGAATGACAATTTTATGGGAATTTTAGTCTAACATATTTGGAGGTATCATGGTGGGAAGGCTGAATTAGATGACAATTACTGTACCTATAGGGAAAGGGAAATCCTTTTAAAATGTTCAGCACTATATTATACGCTGAGATTCCTGCTTCCTGTTCAGATAACAGTCCATATGTACCTAAAAACACTTTTCCATTTTTGCCATGAAAAACAATGCCAAAACCAAACACGGATATCCACACTTAGAATGGTACTATTGAAATTGATGAGACAATATAATCAGGATTGACAATGTCTATTTCACTCTAAATCCAAATAAATCTGAATATAATCCATGACTTTCCCTTGAGATATAATAAGGAAAGACTGCCTTCTTAGAACAAATTGGGTATTATTGAGTATACCAAGCATAGGTTTATACCAGAGGTGAAATTCAGCACGTTGTAGCTGATTTGCTAGAACTTGTAGTAAATTTTCTAAGCAGTTTGGAGAACCAGTTGTTAGAAAAAATCTCCTTTTGTTTTTTTCCACTTTACAGGGTTAATCCTGTAAGGAAGGCAGGAAAAAACATTCTGGTATTGTTTCTAGTCTAATCTTTATTGCCCTGCTTACAGAAACTGCCCACCCAGTCACATGACACCCCCCCCCCAGCCATGCCCACCAAGCCACGCCCACAGAACTTGTAGTAAAAAAAACCTTGAATTCCACCACTGGTTTAAATCACGCAAATGCTTGGTATAAACTTATTTTCCCCAATTCCAAAAGTAAGCCCATAGCTGAGGATTATGTGTTCTGAACACAGAACTGGAATGCTAAAATAGCAGATACACTCAAGGAAATGCAGTGTTTTGGATTTTTCCTCTACTTTTGATTAGTTACAAAGGTGTGCAAATGCATAACATGAGATGCTATGATTAGAAATCTACAAAGACTCCAAGGTTCAAAGGCAAACACTTAGAAACTAAGTTAAAGGAGAAAGACATTGACCATCTATTGAAGTTAAGCATCCATTCCCTTTCTTTGCTATCCACAAATAGGAAGGGGGAGGGAGAGGAGAAGAAAAGAGAACAGCAATCCAACTCCTATTTTACTCCAGTGTTTTTATTGTGCATGCAGAGTCTTTTGTCTCTACCGGCACCGGATGGGGGAAAAGAGTTTAGTTCAGGTCATAAAGCCCCTTCCTCACAACCAGCTGCATTGCAGTAATAATCTCATAACCGATAATGCCTGGACTTAGCCCGAGCACTGATTTCCTTAGCTAACAATGAACTGATAGACGCTCACTGAGAATGAAGGTTATATAACTATTATCTTTGGACAAATCACATAGTCCTTCAAGAGCCATTTAAGTTATATAATTTTTTTCTCTTGACAGCCATTTCCAAGAACAAGTGGCCTTAGCTGGGAAATACAGCATAGACCTTATTAGCCATGATAAAATATTTCACCTTTCAGTTTGTACACTGAAAGAGAAATAGAGAACCAGCCTTTTGTTATAAAAAGCCTTTTTATTATAAAAAGCATAAAGCAGCAGACAAATAAACTGCTGCTGGTTTGAGGCTTCTTCAACATCTCTTTTTCTCATAAGTGTCTGGTTTCTTCCTTTTGTAACTGCTAGCACAGTCCCTGAATAGTTAGAAAATTAGCAAGCCCATACCTACCATGACACCATGACATCTGCCACAGAAGTATAATACCAAAATTTAATTTCTATGAAGAGAAATGAGGATGTTCACACCTCTAACCATTAAACTGTGGTGTCCTCAGAACAAATAAGTCAATAGCTATGGAGGATTCAAATAAGCCAGTCCTGTGCAATTTAATTTCCTCTATTTAGTTTCACACATCTGTTATTATTTGATAAAGGTCATTTCCCCCTCACAATTCAGAATTATGTGTCTCTCTGTCATCTTTTCCCCTTGACCACAGTAAACACACCATTTTTTCATGTTTTGCACATTTCAAATGGCTTTGAAAGATAATTACATTCAAACTTCAGAAATCGCATTAAAAAACCTCAGGCCTACACCAATGCAGAAACTTATATTAGACATTAATACATATTTTTATAAATACATTTAAAAATCTAATCATGCAGGCTATCCATTTACATGACCTAAAGAACAAAATGCAAGCAATGTAAGCATAAGACTTATGAATATATCGGCTTGAATAAAAAAAACATGGCTCATATCCAAATAAAAGGAAATCTTTGCACTGATGCTTATGCAAACCAACATTCATTAAATCAGGATACTTGCCTATGGCCAAAGTCATTGTCTTGAGTTTATCTCTAATCAGTTTCACAACCATCCCTTTTTGGATGGGAGTACAACGGCAGCATAGCACAGAGCGACACCTTCTGGCTAATGAAAGAAATTTGTCTTCCAGGCCTTTGTCCAGAGCATAAGCCAGGGTCTTCCCATCAATGACTAAGCCCAGGTTGGGTTGGCTCAGCGATGATGACACGGAGAAGGGGGTAAACTCTCCTTTTGTTTTCTGAGGAAAGTTCTCTGTTGTTTCACTGTAAAATTTAGATTCTACACAATTCAAGTGTTGTTCCAGCATCACAGCACACATTTCCTAGTTAGAAAAACAACAAAAACAATTAGGAAAGTAAAATATACCAATGTCAAAGACAGGATGGCTGAAGCACTATTTTTAAAATTATGCTTTCATTTTGTTGAAGACATTAATGTGTTTATAATTGGAATTAACTAAGACAATTTCTGGCACAAAGAAAAGCAGAACTATTCCTCTTTCCGTTAGTGGGAATTCTTAAATTGTTTCATAAGTGGTATGTAGTGTCTGTGTGTGACAGACAGACAAACAGACAGACAGACAGACAGACAGATAAAGATTTTTCAAATGTGTGCTTGTTATTGCCTCCTTCATAGGTCTGAGAAAGACTGACTTGCCTGAGGTCACCCAGCTGGCTTTGCACTTATGTATACAAAATACTTTAGGACTGCTTTTCTCAATCCTATGCCCTCCAAACATGTTGAATAGAATAGAATAGAATAGAATA
>JAEANM010004073.1:0-21338 GCA_017656035.1 Myanophis thanlyinensis
TGTATGTATGTATGTATAGATACACACACCTGCTCTTCATTGTTTCCTCCTTCACGCCAAACATTATCTTTTGCAACATTAGGGGAGGTGTGTAGATCTGAAATAAATGATATCTTTTTAGTTGATGAAAGACTTGCATGAAAGATATTTTCCATTCATTATGCATGTTCCCTGTGCTATTAAAAAAAGTTGGAAGAAAAATGATTATTATGCTTTCAGAAATGCTACTCATTCTACTTTCTTTTATGTTTCGACCTACGGGACACTTGATTATTTTTGTTAATCGAGAAAGCTTCTTTTTGATTTAATAATAAGTTCTGTCTTGTATAAATGAATGGAAATGTACAATTTTGTGAAGTTTTTTAACTGGCCTTTTTTGTAGTCAGGAATAATTACATGCTTAATTATGCTTATTAAGGATTTGATTATGAGATTGCTTTGGAGGAATGTGTTGTGGCAATGAAAATTTCAATGGCTAAGTTGAATTATGAACAGCAATTCGGGAAAGGTACAATTTTGTTTTTGTTCATTTTTGACATGCTGTAATTCCACATTGTTTAGATCTAAAATACTGATGACTTAAATCCATTACATGTGCAATACATGGATAATAATTCCATAGTTTAAAATAATACACCAGTGATAATTCCTTTTCAATTGCATCAGTATCCACAAACATTTCTCAGTATGTAGAAATATGCCATTGAATGTCATATACTTTTTAATGTTTTTTCATGAGTATCATCTGTGATAGCAACTTTTACCAGCTGAATTTGTACTAAAAGTATGTTTGCATCCTGGATTGTATTTTTACTGCATTATGCATTGAGTTTGTATGACCAATTTCAGCACATCAGTTACTCTAGTGCAGAGTAACTAGATTTGTGTTTGACTGAATATACTTGAAAGTAGATATGGTATATTAAATTAACAATGTCAACTCTCTGCCAAATTTAAAGATTTTGATATAAATAATGATGATATTATTCATTCAATCATATCCAACTCTTGGATATTCTATGGGCCAGGTCTCTTCACATCTTCTGATCCTACAAATACCATGCATTAAATATGTAATGACCAAGTATAAGTGCATTAGTGAATTGCTTTATGAGTATTTTGCTATTATAGTTGAGTTATAATAGATCTTATTGAATAGATCTCTCTTTGCATAAGGAGATTTTTCCAACCACCTTGCTCTTCTGTTCATTTCTACAAGTCAAGTTCTGTGGTATAGCTATAAAGTTCTAATCTTAGGAATGAATTATAATTCAATACAACATTATGAATCTAAAGGAGAAAAAATGTTCTTTGTCTTTGAATTTCACGCATGTGAGTCTTGCATTTTGGGGTCTTGTGAGCTGACTTTTAGTTGTACTGATGGAACTGGCACGCTTCTGTCTTTTATAGCAGTAGTCCCCAACCATTCAGTCTTCATAGATCAGCAGCAGCAGAAGGGGGAGGGGATGATTTCACGCATGTGTTTGCTTGCACAAACGGAGCTTTGTCCGCTCAGCTTCCGCTTGCATGGCCATTCCCAACAGGTCATGGACCAGTACCAGTCTATGGACCAAGGATTGGAGACCCCTGTTGTAGAGCTTATGGAATTATTGATTGGACTCTTATCCTTCTAAAGTATCCCACATTTTGCCTTTCATAACCACAGCAATTGCACCTTTACTCTCTGTACCTAAGATATATTTTCCCTTTACTTGTCTGTTTTGTTTTATTTTATTTTACTCTATTCTCCTTGAGGTTTTTTAACCATAGAAAAAGATTTGGAGCAAAGCATCCTTGGCTCTCTTTTGTATTAGCACTCTGACCTTAGCTTTATTTGTGAAATAAGTACTGTACAATTAACCTTCCTCTCAGATAGACCCATACTTTTCCTATTTTGCTTCATGGAAGATTACATTACAGATTTTTGTTCATGTTGTCTAACTTGAAATTTAGAAACCCCTTGTTATTATTTTTTACATTTTTTAAAATTAGAGTCTTAAAGGAGCAATTGCTTGCAAATCCTACCTCATTTGGCTATTTCCAAAAAATCTACCATACTCCAGAAATTGCCTGGGTCTCTTCTTCAGTGCATTTGAATTCCTTGTCTAATTTTGAAGTACTCTTGAGTTATTTGTCATTATCGTTTTGAATACTAGAAAGATTTTTTCAGCAGCTGTAGAAAAAGGCAAAGTCAAGTAGTGGTGGTCGTCTGTTTTCACATTCATCTTTAATGACAATTCCTCTCTGGTTTGGTGTCAATGAGATTCAATACTTCAAAGTGGTTCTTGATATCCTCCTTGAAATTGATATATAATCAAAGTCATATTGTGAAAACCTGCTCCAGATAAAAAGCTTGCTATTCAACAATGCATATGAAACTATGATAAAGAAGAGATGGTTCCTTAAACATTACTGAGGCTTCTTGGAAAGCCATCAGGAATAGAGACAACACACTCGTTTCTTCTTGGTGGTAGATGACCTGTCCTGGGTGTTCTCAGTTTTGCTTTGGCCATTTTAAGAATTTAGGAACTTCAGTTACTTTCTTTTCATGGATGGTATAGAAAACTGGTAGGAATTCTATAAATTCCGTACAATTCTACATAAATATGTGAATTTCAGTAATAAATAAGTAGATATTTCTTTCATAGCGCCTTCCAGCTTTTTGCTTTAGTAAAATAGTAAATATAATAACAAAATTAATAAACATATGAAAGTACAATGAATTGCAAGGAGAGGAGAATACACTTACTGTATTTTTCGGTGTATAAGATGCATCAGAGTATAAGACACACCTAGATTTTGGAAGAGGAACACAAGAAAAAAAGTTTGTGGCCTCCGCGTCTTGTTTTCCCTCTCCCTAGCCCCTTGAGGCATATTGTAGGCCTGTTCTTGTGCTGTTATGATCAGTAATCAGTGCTGCTTTTTACACACACACCACTTCAATTAAAAAATGATGATTTCTCACTCATTTCTAATGTCGCCTAAAGTTGGAACCCTTTATTTGGATTCTGATGCATATTTATTGTTGTGAATGCTTTTGCAAAACAGTGGCTGGGAAAACTTGCCACAGATAAGTTTACAAAGCACCTATTTCAAATAACATGTCTTAATTGTGAAATGTGTTACCAGTTACTCTGGAGGAAATTGGAGCTTACCCAGCCAGAATTAAATGATTTTTTTTTTATCAGAAAGTCAGTCAATAGGAGTTGGCAAGCAATAAAATATTTTCTCACTTTTCTGTGTATAGGTTTTACAACTATGTGGTTATTTTGCCTTGTTTTTATTTTGACCAGTTTAATTCTTGTCATGATTTTTGGATTCTAATTGTTTTGGACTAATTCTGGTATTTTCCACAAATGTGGACTTTTGCTTTTTCTACAAAGTGGACACAAACATGTCCATTACATTGTATTGATTTTTCTGAATCAATTTAAAAGTTTTTAACACAATCCGGAAGAATACATGCACAGGGTTACCTTCCCATTCTAGATACAAAAAACACTTATACTGTATATATTATACACAATCTGAAACTTAGTTGAAACAGATTTTCGTGAATTGCTGGAGTCAAGTGGCATACAACTTTAATAAATTATTTATTATTAACTGCATATATAGTTCTCCATGCTTGGTGAAAAAAGACTGCCTGCCTTAACTATTCAGAGTCTTTATTAACTTCATTAAACATACACATTACCATCTTTTTGCTAGTTTTACCCCTCTGCTCTAATGACAAAAAATATCACTGCTTGGCTTTGGAAATCTCAAGCTGGAAAAGGATTTCAAAAAACCAAGCAGCTCAGTGCTACAAGTGCCGCTCGTCCATCGCCCTAGGAGGAGAGGATTCAGCCGGCATTCAGACACTTGCCATTAAGCAGTGGAAAGCCTCGGAAAGCGGCAGGAAGCTTTGGAAAGGGGCAGAAAGCCTTGGAAAGGGGCAGAAGGTGGGGGGGCAGCTTTGGAAAGGGGCAGCGAGCAGGGGAAGCTTTGGAAAGGGATGAAAAGCGGCTGGCATTTGTAAAGGGGCAGAGAGCGGCTGACACCTTCTAAAGCTTCACACCACTTCTTGCCGGTCCCCTCGCTATTTAGCAGGCAGGCACTTTGCTGGGCACTTCTGAAGCGCTGCGCAGAAGCATCCTATGGCTGCAGACAATAGGGGAACTTCCCAAGAAGGGGTGCAAAGCTTCTGAAGCTTTGTGCCCCTTCCTGCCAGTCCCCCCGCTATCCGAGGGGTGGGGAGAAGGGACACCAACCTCCAGAAGCTTCAGGAAGCACCCTGCACAAGTGGCTTGCCTCCAGGGCTGTGGAGAAGTGGTGCCAAGCTGGAAAAGCCCCTGGGAGGCTCCCTGTATGAGAGGCTTGGCTCAGGGGCCACAGAGAAGTGGCGCCAAGCTGGAAAAGCCCCAGGAGGTGCGCCATATGAGTGGCTTGCCTCCCGGGCCATGGAGAAGCAGTGCCAAGCTGCAGAAGTGAGGAAGACTCACCAGGCAGAGATCAGCCATTTGTTGCCAACAAACAGGCCATTTTTTTTTTGGCAAAAATGAGCCCCCCAGAGGCTTCTGGAGACCTGCAAAAGGAGAGGGAATACAAGATGTGCAGAGGGGGGTATTGGGAGGCTAACACAGCCTATTTCCGCCTGTTTTTTGGCCTCCCAATCCCCCCTCCCCCATGTGTCTTGTTTTCCCTCTCCTCAGCCCCCAGAGGCATTTTGCAGGGTCCCAGAAGCTTCTGCGCAGTTCGTTTTTGCCCAAAAATTGGCCATTTTGGTGAAAACAGGATGCACTGGTATGGGCTTGGGAGGCCAAAAATGACTGTATTCAGTGTATAAGATGCACCACAATTTTCACCCACTTTTTTTTTGGGGGGGGGGGAGTGCATCATACACCAAAAAATACAGTATATACTACTATGCCAGATATTTCAAATTCAGTTGTTGAAATACTACATAGTAGTTGATGTTTATTTATGATTCAAGGTATCTTTAATTTGAACATTGAACAATTTTTGTGAGCACTTCAAATCTGATTAGTAGCTATGTTTAGTAGTCAATATAATGGGAATATTGAAAGTACATTGTGTTTTTCATATAACTGCCATTTTAATGTCTTCATTTACTTAAGGATTTTTTTTATGTGCTGTCACCTATACTTATTTTGGCAATAAGTTCACATATTGCATTAAACCCTAATGAAGTTAGTTTAGTTTGCGCTTATATGTTGCATAAACCCAATATGTTGCATAAATCCAATTACCACAGTTTGTATATGATGTGCATTTTTGGTAGGCTTTGGAATTCAGTAACCAAAATAGCTTGATGGGGAGACAGGAACTCATATAGTTCTATACAGATTTTTTTCCTTCCTTAAAATATGTAAACATTGCACTTTCAGCAAGTACAGATAAATGCTAATTGTTAGAACAGATGAAAACTAGAATATAATCCTAAACAATTGATTTAATAATATAGCCTATTCGCTAAAGAGATTTTTTGTTATAACAAATATTTTCTTACCCATTCCTTGTACTTGTTATACTATAGAGCATAGGTCCTCAAACTTTTTAAATGGGGCCAATTCACAGTCCCTCAGATTGTTGGTGAGCCCGACTATAGTTTGATTTGTCTAATGACTGGCTGGGTGTGGCTAGCTGGTCATGTGACTTAGTGGGCATGGCTAAGTGGTCATGTGACTGGATGTGCATGACTAGGTAGTCATGTGACTGGGTGGTCATTGCCAATTTAGCAGTTCAGTTTGCCAATTTAGCAGTCCATTAAACAATACACAGCAGCCCCTTTTCTATTCTTTTTTTTAATACTGCATGAAGTTTTTGCTCTAAGACATTTTTTTAACAAGGGAAACAGTTGGCAATGCCTAGGGAAGGAAAGGTATGCTTTCCACAGGTGTCATGGCTATATTTAAGGGCCAGCTAATGTCATTGGTGTTGGGAGAGTTATTGGTGAGGTGATAGTGACTGGATGCGCTGTGTTTACTGGAGCAGTAACTGGGGTTGGTAAATTGACAGGTGTGGTGAGTGTTAACAAAGAAGTCATGGACAAAGGGCTGGTTATGGTTACAGAGTGGCCTAGGTTCATTAGGCTGGGCTTCTCATAATCATTGCAGCAGCCACAGTGCAAGGCACTGATCCTTCAGTACTCACCCCCCTAATTGTCAGCCACTGTGCTGCTTCTCTGGGGAAGCAGCCACCTCCCAAGTGCATTCTTTCACAGCTGGGGGGGATAGTGCACTCCTTTGCAGCTCCCCCACTTGTTATGCCCCCAGGCCAATTCCCCCTGCCCTGCCTCATTCACCTCCATGTCTTAAGCCAGGGTGGCCAGGCCCATCATGCCAGTAGTGCTGAAGATGACAATTTTCTTGCAGGCCTCTGACTGTGCAGCTTTCCCTTCATGCTGTCACCATTGTCTCCTCACTTCTCCAGCCTAGGGCCAAAGCAAGCCCTTCTGCCTGGAGCTCTGCCTAGACAACTAGACCTTGGCAGTTGGACTGTTTCTCTACGCCCCTTTTCCTGTTTTGTCTGCTGGATCAATGCAGGGGGATGTCAACCCTAGCTTTGCTGTTCATTGCAGCTGGAAATCTCAAATAAGGCCAAGAATGAATGTTTGTGTTGTAGCCAGCTCAGGCACTAGATCAGGCCCCTGTGAAGTCCTTGTCTGCCAAGGAGCCCAGCCGTGGCCTTACTCACTGCCTGCTGAAGCGCCTGGACTCCTGGTGATGGAGGAAGGGGCTGAAGCTACTAAATAGGTGGCCATGGTAAGTATCTGAAGGATGCTATCTCATCACCGGGAGCCCAGGCACTTCAGTGGGCAGTGAGCAAGGCCTTGACCAGGCTCCTTGGGAAGCCACCATCAATCTGCCCATCTTCTTTTTCCTTCACTCAGATCGACCACAAAGCTTCTCCTTGAGAGAAAGAACACAAAAGAGATTCCTGGAAGGATATGTACTTGGACCAGGTGTTTTCTCTTGGGCCTCCTGCCCAGAGGCCTCGCAGAAGCAGAGACAGGTGGGAGGCCTGAGAGAAAGGCCCTGGTCCAGGCACACAGCTCCCCAGTGCAGCACTCTCCTCTGAGGGCCATCTACTCACCCACCCACTGGCCAGACTGGCCTGGAAGTGGTGTGTCCCCAAATTGTGGGTTGGATGCAGGGCCCAAGGGGGAGGGAAGGGCAAGCAGATGGCAGGTGCCCAGTGGCCTCACAGAAGCCAAGTGGCAGGCCCGAAAAGTGGCTGAACCTTGCCGTATCCACCCCCCGAAGTGGCCCTTTGGCCGAGCATGGCAGTTCTGGGGTGGATTTGCCTCCCCCGCCATTGGCATCTTCCAGTTGCAGCCCATGGAGCTTGCACCACTCTGCTCACCATGCAGAGGTAAGGCCCATATTTAGCTGAAGGGTGGGAAATGGGCAAGGTGGGTGGCACAGCCTCGTGGTCCCATTCATTCCGGATTATTTGGTTTGGTGGGCCATACCTGGTCCATGGGCCATAGTTTGAGGACTCCTTCTGTAGAGCAAACTGAATCAGGAATAGAGAGGTCTTTGTCTAGCAAACTAAATAATTTTTATAGCCTCATAATTGCTTTTATTTAATTGCTCCATTTTTCTCATTCATATTATGCCATTGATTTTCTCTTTTAAATGATGCAATGCTCATAATTATATGTTAGTTTCTTTTTTGAACTATTCTTACGTTTATGTGAAACAAAATGAACTGATTTATTATAACTAGCTCTGATCTCAACTGAAAACGTTTCTCTTCCATTAAATCCATGGCTCGGTGCATATATTTTTATGACTGACTGATTTTGATTATGAATAATTTGAATTAGAATTGGACAATGCAAAAGGATATTGAAAATACTGTATGCATATTATATATACCAGTTTCTGATTTGTTTAAATTCATCTCATATTTCCTTCTTCAAGATGACCTGTCCCCCAACAGTGTACTCCTAATTGAGTCCATTCATCTTGGTGTTAATCATTGTTGTATTTCTTTCTACCTTTCTCAGCACTATAGATTTCTTGAGAGACCTGGATCTTCACATAATGTATTCAAAAATTAGTCTTTTGAGCTTGATCATTTGTGTCTGGATTGATTTGTTTTATCATCCACTTGTTTCATTTCTTTTCCAATAGCAAAGTTCAAAACCCTAAGTATCATTTTATACTTCCTGTAAGTCCAATTTTCTCTTCCATAGAGCATCACAGGAAAACCATTGCTGAACAATTCTACTGTAGTTATACTGTAGATGGATCTGAAGATTGTCCTGCTGAATGCTAATTTGCAGCATATTTCTTAATTGCTGGCTTCGTTATTGTCAATAGTTGCTCAAAGGCAAAAAGTTATCTATCGTTTCAACTTCTTATCACTTTTGAGGATAGTTGGTGTACTTAGTAGTTCGCTTTTGTTAATATTTGGCAATGGCCTTATTTTCCGCTGTACCTCCAGACTTTTATTACTACAAGTTTCTTCCTCTTTTTAAAACCATTCTTTCAGTTTCTCTCAATACATATTAATATATAGGTGAAACAAATAGGATGAGAGTATATAAACTTGTCTCATTCCTATGACAATCTGGAACCATCTGTTTCATTATGTTTGATCCAGTGGCATCCAATTCACTGTATAGATTTTGTGTAAGAACAACGAGAAACTTACTTTCTTCTGTTTTTGTCTTTGCCAGTGTTTTTCACATTCATCCTTAACAAATTCTTTGATTTCATTCCAGTTCCTCTGTTTCCCCATCAATGAGATTCAGGATTTCAAAACAATTTCTGATGTTGTCCTTGAAATTGATAGGTACGGTATATGTTGAAGATCATATTGTGGAAACTGGTTGGCTTTCTTCTGCTGCTTTAATTTTAGCTTGATATGGAACTTGCATGTGAGAAACTTGTATTCCTCAATCCATAGTCCAATTATGTCTAATCTTAACCTTTTTCTTTTGCAGGAACAGCTTGAGCATACATTTGGATAAATCTTATTTTATTATTTGGTTATGTTCTATCTTTGCCATGTCTTCCTGACTATAACCATTTGTTCTTTCTTTTTCATGTCCTGAGTAGTAAACAGTGTGATCTGAAAGTGTCTAACTCTAGTCCATTTTAGTTAACTGGTGTCTAAAATGTCAATATGTAATAAACCAGTCTCATCTTTTTCCATTATGATCTTTTCCATGTTCATGCTTCTTACTGTATGTTCCGTGTTCCCATTGTAATTCTGTGTTTGTAATTTCAGATTTTCTTTCTTCACATACTGTAGTAACTTGAGAAAGTAGATATCATAAAGTCTTCAATCTAGCCACATCATAAAAACTATTAGTATTTTAAAATATTATCAGATCTAAAATACCCTCTGTAGTAAATCAATTCACCCCTCTATTGTTTGAGAGAAAGGAAGCATGGTTTTGGAAGGAAAAGTATGTATCAGGGAGGGAATAATTATCTTCCAATTATTTGCTGTTCAGTTTGTACCTACTCTTCGCTTCAGCTTCATGAGACCATGAGGGAATATAACCCTTGAGACAAAAAAAGTTGTTTAGCCATCTGTACTCTAATCCAAACCTTATTTCTGTATTGATTATTATTCTTATTTTGTTTCAAGAAGGTTTTTACTATTTGCCCTTAGGATTGTGCAAAATAATGGCAAAAGCTGTTTCACAAAGCATCATTTTTTAAAACTTTAAAACAGCTGTATCAATCAAAGATCTGGCACAGCTGTTTTAAAAGCTATTTCTAGTTAGGTACATATATTCACATTTATCTGTTTTATTGGCAGTCTTAATAGAAATGTTGCCATTTGTTTTGTAAAGTATGTCTTTCAAATGCTTTACACAGCTCTAGTTTCCCATCACTAGCATTGTCTGGTTCCTTGATCTGATATTTTTCTCTACATGTTGAATGTGAATGTCTAGGCTTGAAAATCAGTATGCACTCAGAATACCATACCTGGTCTTTGTATATGATTTCGCTTTCTGTATGTGCAGTCTGCTCAAAATTCCAGTATCATAGCATTCCTGTGGTCATATGATCACAATCTGGGCATTTAGCAGTAGCCAACTTGCATTTGTGATGGCTGCAATGGCCCAAGGTCACATGATCATGTTTGGCAACTTTCCATTTCTCTTCCACAAACAAAGTTAATGGGGAAGCCAGCAAGAATTCAAGGGAAGGGGAAGGAAAGGAAGGGAATTTTCTGGTGCTTCCTACCATCTTGCCACAAGGAAATTCAATGGGGAACCTGACAGGAAATCGGAAGTCGTTGCTGTTCTCATTGCTTTTTTTGATTACCTATAGTAATTCTGCTTTTCAATTTAGATAAAGACATAACTTTGAAATGATAATCTAATAGGGCACAGGTTATCTAGTTCAACCTAAAATTTCCTTGCGCACAGCAAGCCCAGAATTCAGCAGCTTTGTTATTTGAGGAATTTCCAACGTGATATCTCTAGTCTGAAAGCTAGTCTAGTCTAGTTTCCAGGTACAATTCAAAGTTCTAGTTGTCTCTTTTAAAGCCTTTTTATGATTCAGGATTTGGATAACTTCAGCACAATCTTGTCCCAATCATTCCTTCCTTTGTGATCATATAGAAGGGGCATTGGTCCTACCTGATACGCTCCTTCTCTTCCATATGTTAATGGATCAGCTCTCCCAAGAAGGAGAAGGGGCTCCCTTCCAGTCTATTCAGATCAGGGATTGCCAATTGCCTGAGCAGGGGCCTTTTCATTGCTGCCTACATTCTTTGGTACAGCATGTTCCCCCCCCCCATCTCCCTCCCCCACAAACCAAGCACATTTTCCAGCAGAACTTAGAGGCAGAACTGTTGCAAACTGTTCCATTTTATAATTTTGGGCATTAATTAAATTATTTATCCCTGTTGCTGTTTTGCTCTGTATCCCTTTTGTTATATGATGTTTATTATGTATATATTTTGAACTTCTGAACTTATTTACAAAAGAGGGAATATAAGCATTTCAATGTTGTGCCTTTTGAAGAGACATAGAAGTTCAATAAATAAGTTTATAAATTCAGTTGATTGTTGAAGGCTTTTTTGAGTTCCATTTACTTTTCCATATTCAGAAGGAAGCCGCAGGCTTTCTTGGGGTTTGCTTCAAAGCCATATATACAGCTGTTCTAATGCATGCAAGTAAGCTCCTATTCCTTTATATTTTTTAATATCTTTCTAACAGCTTTTGTAATTTAAATGATCTACTGTTAATTTGACAGTTGATTTATGAACTCTTTAGAATAGTTCTGTAGTTCAATCATTTTATTTTGATTTAACTTAAAAAAAACTTCTATGCGTCTTTGGCTCAATACAATAAAAGCATAGCAGACACAAAATATGGGAAATAGGAAATAGAACATAAGCAAGTATGAAATTATCAGCAGGAATTCCTCTTACATTTCATATTTAAAATTAACACTTGAGAAAATTAAACTTTCTTTGTGTATTGTTCAAGTAGCACAGACTTTGATATCTTCCTAAATTGAAGAAGTTATATATGTATAGAAGGGGGGAGGAAGACAGAAACCATCCATAAGAATGAGAAAGGAATTATTGCATCAAAAGTGGTGCTCTAACCACTGCTATGCTATCCAGCCACTTATGAAGCAAGCAGGAACAGCATTCACTCAATGCACAACCAGGCAATTGGCACTGTGTATAGAAATATCTATAAAGAACTTATCTAGACTTCCTAAGTCTAGATGAGAGATTCCACAGAAGGTTGTGGAAAATAAGAGGGCTAGGATCCTGTGAGATTTCAATGACTAAATAGATAGACAGATACCAGCCAATCAACTAGCCATTGTGATAGTAGTGAAATATCACAACACAATGGAGGTGATACATATATCATGCCAAGTTATAGCAGCCTTAGGCAAAAAAAGTATGAGGAACTGGAGAAGTAACTGGGCCTTAAAAAGGAATAGAAGAGGAAGTGGAAAATAAAGGCCAAAGTAGTCCCAGTGGTGGGTGATAGGAGCACTCAAGTCTGTGACTCATAAGTTGGGAGAGTGGCTCCAACAGATCCCACAAACAATATCAGAGCTCTCCGTCCAAAAGAGTACAGTCCTATGAACTGCAAAGATACTGTGCAGAACCCTCAAACTCACAGGTCTCCGATAGAGGATCTGAGAAGATGATCTACCCATAAGGGTGAGAAAGGACGTTGGTCTTACCTGATACATTCCTTCTCATTGTGGGGAGCAGAGACTCCAATGATTGGAGTAATTTCCTCAGTTCTGATCACATGACTGAGTTGACCAAGGATAAAAGGTAAGCCTCACTGACTGGCTGCTCAGTGTTTTTGGCGAAGAATGTTGACCGACGGCTGGAGCACCTGTAACAACAATCCTAATTCCTCCTCACTAAAGGCATAATGAAAAATGGGAGGGTTTTGGAGTCTCTGCTCCCCACAATGAGAAGGAATGTATCAGGTAAGACCAACATCCTCTCTCCATTGTGGGGGAGCAGAGACTCCAATATTGGGACCTACCAAAGCTAGCTGTCCCAGGGTGGGCTCAGTAATCCAATTAAGTGTCCATTGCTATGCAAACCTTTGCAGGACTTTGCATCCAAAGGCCACATCAGCTGATAGAAAAACATCCAGTTTACGGTGTCATATAAATGGGGAGAGAGATGACCAGGTGGATGCCCTGCAAATCTTGTCAATCAAAGATTGTATAGCCCAAGCCACTGTAGTGGTGGCACTTATGTTCGAGTGAGCCATGATATGACTATAAATTGGTAAATTTTGGGCATCATAGGCCTTAGTGATACAGGCCCTGATCCATCTCCGTATAGATGAAGAGGAAATTTTGGAACCCAAGGAAGCCAGGTAAAAACTCACAAATAGTGCCTCTGTTTGTCTAAAGGCAGAAGTTCTTTTATATATATGCAAAGAGCTCTGCCAATGTCCAAAATATGCCACTCCCTCTCCTTGGGGTGGCCTGGTTTTGGACAGAAGTTTGGACAGAAGTTTGGAAGTATCAACTCTTGCGACCAATGAAACCAGGAGTTGATCTTATGGAGAAGGGTGGGATCCAATCTGAGGATGACACTGTTTGGGTGGAAAATACATAAATTCTCCCTTTCCAATAAGGCTGCCAACTCAGAGATCTGCTGGGCCAAAATAATGGCCACAAGAAAAAACCACCTTCAAAGAAAGGAAGCATAATGAGGATGTTTGCAGAGGTTCGAAAGGCTTTTTAAAACCTTATCTAAATCCCGCATAGGAAACCTATGTACAAATGTGGGCGAAGATTGGCCGCACCCTTAGAAGACCTCTGATCAGGTGATGTGGAGAAAGAGACATTCTCTTCCCTTTGTGAATTGCTGTGGCTAGGGCTGCCACCTGCCTGCGGGAAGTGTTGGGAGAAAGACCTTTCTATAAGATTTGAGGAATCGAAGCAGCAGAAGGGACCACCTGAGCTTTGACACAGCAGGATGAGAAAAGCCGCCCATGTAGCATCATAAATGTGATTGGTGGATGGTTGTCTGGATGCCTGGGTGGTACTGATGACACTGTCAGGTACATTTGCCTCTCTCAGTGCTTACTATTCAATCTCCAGGTGGTCAAGTGGAACCAACCTGGATTGGAATGTACCAGAGACCCTTGGTGAAAGGACAGAAGTTGTAGGGGTAGATGCCAGTGTCGAGTGACTGAGAGTGAAACTAGGTCTGAAAACAAGGTCTCCTTGGCAAGTAGGGAGCTGTGAGAACAATCTCCATTTCCTCCTCCAGAGTTTTCCGGGTAACTGCAGGAATGAGGGGAAGTGGTGGAAATGCATATACAGGGTCATGGTATGCGAAGAGAGTCTGACACCTCCACTTGTGGGTGGAAAAGGCATGTGTGAAAACTTGGCAGCTGCATGTTTGTGGGAAAGGCAAACAAATTCACCACAGGGACACTGAAGGGATGTTAACATCCATAATAGTAATGGGTTAAGCTACCATTCCATATGATCTACGTTGATGTGGCTTAACGAGTCAGCCTGAACGTTGTGAGTCCCAGAAATGGGTTGAAGATGGAGGGGCAGTAAATGATCCTCCACCCAAAGATACAGATCCCATGCTTCGGCCATGAGGGAGTATGATTGTGTGCTTCCCTGATGATTTACACGTGCTTTCGCAGCCACATTGTCTGTTAGCACAAGAACCTGTTGACCATGTACAATGTTTGCAAATTCAAAAAGTGCCAGGCAAATCACTCTTAGTTCCAGCCAATTGATTGGCTGTTTCTGCTCTATAGCTGACCACTGTCCCGAGCCATATGATTGCCCGAATTAATGCCCCAGCCAAAGTGGCTGGCATTGGTGGTGACGACAACTGTGGCTTGAGCTCAAAGAGAACAACCCTTGCAAAGGGCTTCTGATCTCCACCAATTTAGATAGTCTGAGACCTTCAATGGGATCCAGACCTTGGACAAGGAATTTCCCCTGCCTCTGAGCTGGAAGCAACAACCATTGTAAGGCGAGAATGTATCTTGGCTGAAGAAATAATGTCCATACATGAAAATGAACTGCCCAAGGGCTGAGACAGCAGGGCAAGAGAAACCATTTATTACTGCTGGGCCTGGGGGAGAAGGTCCCTAATACCATTCAACCTGTCTTCTGAGAGAAAAAAACTTGACTCAGAGATGTGTCAATGACAGCGCCCAAATGTTGTAAATGAGTAGTTGGTGACAGATGGCTCTTTGGAAGGTATTCCAAATGGGAATAGAGCGAAGATGAGCCAGTAATGCTGTCAAGATCCTGGTAAAGGTCCTGGGTGTGGCAGACAAGCCTAAAGGTAAGGCAGTGTATTGGAAATGACTTCCCTGCGTCTGTGTGCAGTGAGAACAGGAATATGGAGGTTCAGATAGGTCAACTGAGGCCAGGAAGTTGCCCTTCCTGACGGAATCCAAAATGGACTGGAGAGAGTGCATCTTGAAGCATCTATAGATAATATGCACATTGAGTCATTTTAGCTCAAGAATCACTCTCCATCCTGAGGTCTTGGAACAAGAAATAATCTGGAATAAAACCTGAAGCCCCGCTCATGTGTGGGGATGGGTTCTATTGCCCTGGTCTCTAACAAGTGCTGTATAGCCTCCCGCATAAGCAATTACATAGCAAGTGCCTTGGCTTACAGGGCAAGGCCGTTGTTGAAAAGAGGGTGAAGGAGATGGAGCCCGGAATGGTGGCACTCTCAGGAATGGAGAATACCTGCAGCCTGACCGCTTGGCCTGAGAGGGCAAAATTTTCCGTTTGGTCTTAGTTTCCACTAAAAGTGGATCAAGGACAGCCCCAAACAGCTTTTCCCCTTGAACAGGGGCTGAGGAAAAAAACGCCACTTGGCTCAAACATTGGCCTGCCAATTTCTTAACCAGAGGAGCCTTCTTGTGGACACTGAAGCACCAATGGCTCTAGCTGCAAGGTGGACGGAGTCCAAAGTGGCATCAGCTGAAAACTGAGTGGCAGCAATAATTTTACTCACATCTTGGTGGAGTCTAAGATCCCCAGGGGGTAGGCATTCCTGCAGTTGGTGGAGCCACATCAGAGTGGTGCAGTTAAAAAATGTGGCCTCTGATGCTGTTTTAACTGCTCATGCAGAGAATTGATGAGTGTACCTCAGTATCACCTCTGATTTCTTTTCCTCTGATTTTAATGCCTCCACAGGATCCTGGATATCGCTGTAGGAAATACTACAGAAGCCACAGGATCCTCCATCAAAGGAAGTTGAAGTAGGTCAGACAACTCCCAACCAGGAAGGTAAAACTTCCTGTCATTGGAGGTTGGTGATATCTGGGCACCAGGCTGAGCCACTGTCTTTGTATGTTATCCAACACCCCTTGAGGTGTTGGCACCTCATCGTTTGCGTGTGAGCAGAGTTGAGAAAGAAAGATTCCTGTCTTGAGATTGAAATCGAATGCCTTCCATATAAGGAGAATCCTCTTAAGTCTGCAGTCGCCATGGCCTTATATAACAGAGAACGAAAAGAGCTGTTGGAAAAGGCCAGATATGGGGTGGAAAACTTCTGTTAGAGGGTTTTCATCTTCAGAAAGATTGCCCCCTTTAAACTCTCCATCCTCTGCCTCTGAGTCCCAGATGTGAGTGGGAAAGGCCTGGGATTGGATTTGTCATAAATCCAAGTCTTGTTGACCTGGTGAAATATAGTCACAAGATAACAAGGGATGTCCAAGCAATCCCTAGGGTGGATTTGTTGTAGGGAGGCAAACCCTTGTGTGATGGCTGAGACTAGCGATGACTTGAGGTCAGAAACGCCCTCCAACAGGCCCTCTCAGCCCCATAGACCAGTGACTGCATGAGTGAAGAGGCAGAGGGTACTAAGGAAATGGAGACACCTGTCTATGATCAGGTGACAAAAACACCTGGGGTCATTTGACAGAAATTTAAACAGCCTAAGGAACTGATCCTGTAGCTGAATGAGGCTGTCGAATAAGGAAATTGCCTCTAGAAAAGGTAAAACAGGCTTGCAGTTGCTGTGGTGAGGGAACTTCAAGTTGCCCTCACAGCGCATTTTTGCGCCTTTTTTTAACGGCCGCAGTGATGTTTAATGGTGGCTGGCTGTCACTATAAAATCACTAGACAGTTTTCTCCTTCACAGGGAAAGCAAACGTCTAGCTAGATCTTTGTGAAACCAGCGTAATTTCTAACGAGGGCTTTAAATCGTTCCTTGTAATGCAGGAAGCCAACAGACAGATGAGGACAAAACCTCATCCTGCCCTCACAGCGTCTTTTCAAACCCTTTTCAATGGCTGCTGAGCTTGTAAATGGTGACCGGTTGTGAGAGGGCACTTGGATTCCTCAGGTCTTTCCTGCGATGATGGGAGAAGGCATGCCAACAAAATCACAGTAAACCAGCAATGGCGATGAAGGGCTTGAAAAGTGATTGGGAGAAGGCACACCAACAAAATGCATGGTAAACCGGCAATGGCGATGAAGGCCTTACAACACGCAGGGGAAACAAGCAAAAACATGACTGAGGCTAAAACCTCGCAGTGTGACTAAACATTGCCATTGAAATGCCCTCACCAAGTGAATTGGGCTAACAATGCTGTAGCAGCTACGAGGGGGTGAGACAGGCTGTTTTGGCACAAAGACCAATTTTTTCGAAGATCACTGAAGGGGGAGGGGTAAAAACCGCACCCCATGGCCCAGCCTACTGGCAACAAAGTCCTCCCTGGCTGGGGAGAGAGCGCTCAGTCCCCTATAATCTCCCTGCTGTTAAATAAGGGCTGACCTGGTATGAAATTGAATGTACTGATAATATTTTGAGAGACTCCAATGAAGTGCTCCAGGAAAAAAACCAGTTCGGATCAGAAGAACTGAGTCGAAAACACTGAGCAGCCAGTCAGTGAGGCTGACCTTTTATACTGGGTCAACTCAGTCATGAGATCAGAACTGAAGGAATTACCCCAATCATTGGATTTTCTGCTCCCCCACAATGGAGAAGGGCAATATATACAGAGTATATGCATTGTGTGCATGTAGGTATTGTTGAACATGAATATGAACATATATTGTTATTAGTATAAAATAAATAAATATATCAATTAACACTTTAAAACAAAGATAATTCAAAGTCATAACTGTGGCCTTTTAAAGAAGTTTTGTAAAGAAGTAAACTAAATTTAAATCATGCAAAAGGAGGATTACAACTATATATCCAAAAAGAGAATAAAATTGAAATGGTTAAAGGTAATAAACATTAATGAATCAATAGTACAACTAGTTAATTTTTTTAAAGTATGATTAACAATATGAATTTAAATTTTGGCCAAAGATTTAAATTAAAAGGACCTTAAATTGGGAGATGGGGCATCTACCTAAATACATCAATGAATGAGTGTGTCTAAATATTTATGTAAATACACATACATTGTACATTTGTAGTAAAACTGCTCTGATATTAGATTAAAAAGTTTTACTAAAAAAATGAAAGCGAAAGTATTTATTTTTGGCTTAAACTGGAAATTTAAAATGTGCAACCAGTCTTGCTGCCCGGAGGCAAGAACTGCAGTTTGCAAGTGTTCTACATGAAGTAGTAGAGGAAAATTAACTAGTCTTTCCAAACTTGCAGTCATTGGGATGTGTTGGGATTGTAGCTTCTGGGAATTCTTGTAGTTGCTGTTGCAACAGCTGGAGGCCCTCCGGCTGAGAGCTCCTCCATTAGGCTTACCAGAAGGGGAATCACCAGTTGTTCTGTATACAGATTTACTGGCTCGCATTGTTACAGTATTCACAATGAGAGATCAAATACAGTTTTCTACAGCTTCAGGTTTTCCCCCCTCAAAATGGCAGCCTTAAGGGTTCTTGATAATTATGCATTATGGAAGAAAGTCAGTTGACACTGACTAAATTCACAGTGATGGTTGTTGTCTATGCAACAGGGGTGTCAAACTCTATTTCACTGTGGGCTGGATAAGCATTGTGATTGTCCTCTGGGAGCTGGGGGGGAGGAGGAGGAGCGTAGCTGGGGTGGTCATGACTGACTGTTTGTGGCCTGGGGGCATGGCCAACTTGATGTTGCTCATATAAGTAGTGCCTGTGGGGGCCAGGTTGGACTGGGGAGGTAATCCAGGGGTTTCCAGTGGGTAGGACAGGAGAATTGTCCCAACAGATGAGGTGAGGCGAGGCAGGGGGCAGGGTAGCTACAGCCATTGTGCCTTCAGCTGCTTTTGGTGCTGCTTGGTTTCCCACGCCAAACTTGGCAGGCTGGTCTGGTCTGGTGGGGCATTGCCTTCTGCCTTCTGTGCCATGCCATGAACAGGGATTGACCATCCCCCAAGCCCCACTGCTGTCAAAGTAAATCCTGGGTGTGGCGCTGCAATGGACAGACAAAAAGTGCAATTTTTTTCTGAAAGAGGAGGAGCAGGGAGAAGAAAGAGGGAAAGTGGCCGAGTGAGAAGCACCCCACTGGCCAGGCACTGAAGCACACTACCATCAACCCTGGTATAACTCTGAGGTTGGATCGGATCCCCCCCTCTTTCTCTCTCTCTCTCTCCCTCACCCACACACACACATATACACACACAGGTTCGATTGGATCATTCTCTTGTATTCTCTCTCTCTATCACTATGGCAGCAATGGCGGTGCTTCAATGCCTGGTGGGGCACTTCTTACTCAGACGCTTTCTGTTTTCTTCTCCCAGCTCCTCCTCCTCCTTCAGACAAATGCTGTGCTTTTGTCTGTCCATTGCAGTGCAGTGTCCAGGATATACTTTGACAGTGGTTGGGGCTTGGGATATGGTTAATCCTTGTTGATGGTAGGACAAAACAAGGTGAGGGGTGTAGAGCTTCCCCCATGTCCCACACCAGCTTACCTGAGTGCCCTGCAGCCAGGTCACCAACATCCTGACAACTGTCTGGCCTTGCGGCAGTGGCTCCAGAAACCCCAGGACCCTATGTGGCTGCTGGCCTGCTTCTCCTTGCTCACTACTGCAATGGAGCAAGAGGCTGAGCGATGCACCTGGGGACCTGGATGAGGATGTTGAAGCCACCACTGTGAGACCAGGCAGTTGTCAGGATGTTGGTGGCCTGGCTGCAGGGCACTCAGGTAAATTGGTGTGTGGCATGGAGAGGGGAAGCACTGCACACCCTACCTTGTTTTATCCTCTACCCCCACTGCCTTGCTTTGTGGCTCCCTCACCAGTGCATTGCTCAGCCTCCTGCTCTGTTACAGTGGTGAGCAAGGAGAAGAAGTGGCTAAGAATGAAGAAGGATGAAGTGGGGGTGTGTGGAGTTGCCCCACTCATCCTGCAGCAGCTTGCCAGAGGGTCCTTCAGCCAGGCCTGTGTGTACATGCACCCGCTACCTCCTGTGTTCATGCATGCCCATTGGGATGATATGGGCCGGGCCAAAGCGATGCATGTTGGCCTCTTACAGTTTTCAGGATGGCTGTGCAGTCCAGATCTGACCTCATCACAGTCCGGATCCAGCCCGTGGGTCTTGAGTTTGACACCCCTGCTATACAACATAGAGTATGGAGAGAAATAAAAACAAGACAGAGGGAACAATTGACTTTGGCTAAGTGGGCTAAAATGAACTAAAGGATGTCAGGAAATCATATTTAAAGCAAAGTATAATTCATACCTGCTGCATTATGTCCTACTTTGATGCAACTTTTAGAAATAGTTTTGATACTCCAAACACTCTTTTAGAAATGAATTTCAGATGTTGATATTGTTAGTTCTACACCTTTTCAATCAGATAAATGAAGTCCATAATAACAACCAACGTCACATTGCACAATAGAATAATCAATAACAACCAATAATAGAATAACTAAATGTGGTCATTTAACAATGTCATTTTTTGAGAATGGAAGGGAATTTTGCACATTTTAAGTGTTTAATGGATATTGTAAATAGGAAGGAAGATGAGCAGCTATTCACACCTTCCTAGAAAAGAGTGTGCATAGTAGAAGTTGCAGCATAAAACCATATGAAGAAGTGATGAATATAAGGAAAAGCATGGGTGGAAGTTCTGGAACAAGTGTAGTTTAGTTTCACTCAAAGAGCTTGCCATCGTTAAATGGATAGATCTACACTACGTTTTGAAAGATGCCTCCGAGGGACTTACAAGGAAAGTTCTTGTAGGCAGGGAATGGTGGCAGAATCCTGAACCACCCAGTATATTAAGAAAAGCTTTTTGAGTATTTTTGCCAAGTTTATTAAATAATCCAAATAGTGAAGCGTAAGTAAAAAAATTGATAAATTTCAGTAGAAATGCTTTGGTAAGAATTATTCTGTTAGATTTTTTAAAAAATAAAATATTAATTACATTTTTATACTATTTTAATAAAACTGCTGAAATAGGAATAAAATTTGCTTTATCCAACAAAGATACTGCTGTCTCTGTTTATCCTACACTTTGCTTGTCTAACTTGGAATTTTGAATCATGTCTGAGTTAATTGGATTAATTTATAGTGTTTTGTCAAGGAATTTGAACAAGAAAATGAATAATCTTCTGTAAATTGCTTTACCAGATATCATGATTTATTTGCAGTTTGCAATTCCCCCACATAAATCACTATTTTACTTCCATTGATTTTGTTGTATGCTGCTAGAGTCCCTTTGTAAGGGAGTCCCTTTGTAAGAGAGATGGACAGTTCTTATATATTATAAATAAAAATAAATAAACATAATGTTTACAATATAAAGTTTAGGTACTAAAAATGATGATCATATTAGAGAATTGCCTTGTGCTAATTTTGTGCGTTTCTGTTTCTATCTTGCAGTTTTTGGTGAAGATCTACATGCCAGCTTATATTTTGTCAATGCATCTTTGCAAGAGGTAGTTTTTGCTAGCACCACGGGGAC
>JAEANM010004074.1:0-21338 GCA_017656035.1 Myanophis thanlyinensis
ACCCAGACCTCAAACTCGAAGCCAGACCAAAGCCCAGAATGCTACATCACAGCCATCCACTCAGGACATTACCCAAGTTGGTACAATACAAGAGGCTAATGGAAAAGACATCAAGACACAAACAACCCAGAAGATTACACTAACGACCCAAAAGATTATGATGCAGGACCAAGGATACACTACACTATATATATGTACTTTACCTTGTGTAAAAATAAATACTGAGACTCCTGTTTCAACTATATTTGTTCAGCAAAAATAAAATGGGCAAATATCCAAATCTGGTGGACAATCAGTTCATCATTTTGTACACACTGTAGAACAACACGCAATAGGAATCCTTACCTACTGAAATATGGCTGGGTTAAAAAATAAGAATAGGTGCAGTAAAGGAACTTCATAAAGTTTTTTTGTCAGCTGCAAAAACGTTTCTTCCTTGGTCATTTTTCTTCCTCCTCCTTTTTTAGAGAATCTGTCAATGGAAGACGAGGAGACACTGTCCAGTGCCTCATTTAAACTTCCCTAGTTTTTTTTTTTTTAACTTGACCACTACACCCTATTTTTCTTTTGGGAAAGAGGAAAAACTAAATTATGGTAAAGGGAGAAAAGGAAATCATAGTTGCGGGGTGGAGAGGAGGGGAACAATACACTCTGCAGAGGACGGCTAATCTTTTCCAAGGACATATCCTTATTTATTAAGAGGAAGCATATTTAAAGAAAGGCTTGCAATAGTAATTGTGTCATATACTTGGCAGAGCATTTGTTTAATGGAATGGCAATCATTTATCATCTAAATGGAGAAGATTATATTGATTATAAAAATTTTCACAACAGGCATTTTACCAGCCACTGACTGCAATAATCAATCATTTAACTTAATAGGGATTTTATGGAAGAGATACCAACTTGTTTGATAAATCATGAAAGGAATATTCATCATTCCCTTCATAAAGCCAGTAAAAAAAAAAGGGGAGGGGATGGTGGAATCCTGGCTTAATTTTTTTTTTCACATCAGCTTTAAAGACAACACAATGAAAAATAATCTGTACACAGTGGTTCCTCTTTACGAGTTTTAATAAGCCGTTTAGGATTTTGACAAGTAAAGAAAGAAGTTTTTTGTGCCTTCCTTTGCATGGTTGCTGTGGAAACCATTTAGTCTGACAAGCATGAAGGGTTAACCCAGTGGTTTTCAGTGCAGAGATCTCAGAAATCTGGGCATTTTCTTCAGTGCTATTCATTGCAACCTTTGTAAATACGTCTACTGAATCCAATAAGTGTTTTGAGCAGACTTAATATATGTAACCATCCCAAAATCTGGAAAACCATTTATAAAACTAGGCACAGATACAGTAGAAAAGTTCTACTAACTATTCAGCCTACCATTACTAAGTGCTCTGATCAGAAAAAAATGAGCTGATCAATTAAATGAAATGTGGAAATTAACATTCTATTAGCACTAATAGCTCTCAGATGTAGCTGCGAACATACTAAAGTTACATTTTTCCTATGTAAAATTGTGGAAAAAAAAAATCCCAAAAGGTCAAAGGTCAAAAATGGGACTACTAGTGAAAGTACTACTCGTGAGGTGAGTTCAAACATTGTTAGAGGTATAATGCCTTGTTCTTGCTTCTACATATTAGGTTTCTAGGAGATACTGAGTTGACCTTATTATTTGAAACTAACTTAACAAATTAAGCATAATCAGCCTTAAATAGAGAAACTGATTTTTCTGCTGAGTCCAATATAAAATTCAATATTGTGAATTGAGTCCTGAAAAAGAATTGGAAGTCACGTGTAATACCTCCATAAGGTTAAACGTTTAATCTATGGCAAGATATAGTCAACATCTCAGTCAGCATTTTTTGAACTAAGCAATTAATGACAAAAAACATTAACTGAATTTATTAAATGACCTATATCATACTTTTTAATAATAAAACAGACCCAGTAACTGATCAAAGGATTCCATTTCATATTGTTGAGTATGTGAAATTCATCTGATTTTAACTACAAATGAAACACACTATACCACTAGCTTATCTCTGAATGTATTTCTCAGCACAATTCCATTTTATAATTCTGAAAGTCATACCTTAAAGTTTTTAGAGTCGGGTGTTGGGCTATCCAGATCTATTAGCTTCTTCAACTCTTCTTCAATATTTGATTTAGATGCTCGCTTTGGTGAGGCTCGAAGATCTCTGGCTGATGCACGCAACCTAGGATGTGCCATTTCATTGCCATCACTCTGATGTCGCCTTAAAAGAAAAGAAATGCATCTTTACAAAACAAACAAAAAATGTTTCTATCATGTCTATTTTTTGAGAAAGTTTAAACAGAAAGTGACTGTTTAGATAGCTGGAAAAACTGGTTTTATTTAGAATTAATAACTTATTAATAATTTAGTATTAATAAACAAAGATAAATGTTACAACAAATAAGCTAATGGCAATAACAGCAACCCTAGCTACATCACCATTAGAAGGCTTTCACAATATCTTCAACACTTAAGGACACTGAAATGTATTATGTCTTCAAGACTTTCTGTGGTTCTCAAAGTCTCCTTTCTGTGGCTGTTGGGAATCGCTGTACCCACAACTGTGAAGAACAATGGACAGTTTCCTGCCCTTTTAAGGTGGGGGACATTTAAATAGTCCTTAAAAGGCATATCACAGAAAAGAGAGAAGTGATCTCCTCAAATTTCCCCCAAATACGTCCTGATCTGTATATTAACAGCCTCAGTGGCGCAGTGGTTAGACTGCAGTACTGCAGTACTTCTGCTGTCTGCTGGTTCAAATCTCACAAGGCTCAAAGTTGACTCAGCCTTCCATCCTTCCGAGGTGGGTAAAATGAGGATCCAGATTGTTGGGGGTAATATGCTGATTCTGTAAACTGCTTAGAGAGGGCTGGAAAGCACCATAAAGCGGTATATAAATCTAAGTGCTATTGCTATATGGTCCCTTTCACCCTGCAATCTTTGTCTTTCCAATGCTAGAGTGAAAATGTATGATACGCACACATACAAAAGACTACTTTGTCTGGAATTTTCTTGCTACCTATTTTATATTGCTCATCATGTTCATGTCTGGCCCTAGTTTAAGTAATTATTCCAATCGCATGCTTCCTGGAAATCATGACTTAGACACTATCAGTATTATTGTGGCCATCTAGAACTAAGGATTGTGCAAAATTGCTCTGTGTATGGAAAAAGTGGTTTGAAGTGGCTCATGCTCACACTTAATTGGACATGTTTTGGGAGTTCTGTTCTGTGCACCGAATGAAATGTGCAGATAAAACAAGACGGTTTGATCCAAACACAAGTAATTTTTAAAGGGTTAGGGAGCCAAAAGCATCAGCAGCTGAGAGGAAGCAGAGAAGGGAAGATGCTGGTAAGAAACTGCAGGAGACAGGTAGTGTAATGGAATGTGTGGATGACCTTGGGGAATGAAGGAAAGAGATACTGCCTAGGAAACAATCAGACAAGAGAGGCTGGAGCTCCCAATGGTTAGTGGCCAGAGAAAGAAACCGAAGAAGGACTCAACCTAATGTATCAAGCAATGAAAAGTGACAGCAGAAAGTTTGTAGTTTCAGACTTGCAAGATTCTGTTAATATAGGCTTATAATAAAATAGAATTAGTTCATATAGCTATGTTTCCTGTTTGGGTTACCTGGGAGGGCTGAAAGGTAGGTCAGTGGGATATGCTTGGCTGCAATGCAGGTGGTGGCAGGGGTGGTGCCTGAGAGGAGAAGGAAAAATGCCTGGGAAATTGGAGAGAAGGTTTTGCTGGAATGCAACACTATTTACATTGTGAGGAGGAAAGAATAGAGGGGGTGATGTGCACCAACCTTACTCTGCGGATTTTGTTTTCTCCAAAAATCAGAAACTGTTAAACTAGATGGACCTCAGTTTTGCCAAACAATGATCTGGTAGAACCGCCAGAACACAATGATTTTCCCCCTTGTTTCAAAGACAGAGGGTTTTCATGCACACTTTAATCTAGATCAAATTTATTCCTTTCATCTTATTATATTTTTAATAATGATCTATGATTAACTTTTTATTTGTGTGATTAAATATGTGTAAGTTCTTTAGTAACAAATTGGCTCTAAACACAAATGCATTGTTGTGACATAAGACAAGTTATCTGTATAAAACTAAAAGGGTAAACGGGAAACACATGTAACCCATTTGAATATTTTTAAAGTTACTTGTCAGACATCAATGCTTTGATCTACTTTGCTTGTCTTACCCTTTGTATTTAATCAAGGGGTTATTAGCATTAAGTAGGGTAGTTTTACTTCAAGTTAACAAAAGGGCGTTACATATCCATTCCCTATTATTGACATATGGCCAGGTCAAAGATTCTCTCTGTGTAGTTCCAAGTGTGTTGTAGTTTGCAGGAAAAAGCAGTGGCATCTCCCCGCACCCTTTTTTATTAATTTGTACACAGCCTAGAACAAATTAGATGATTTCTACATCTGTTTCAAGGTCTCTGAACAGAAAGAATGAATGGTGGCAACATACCTTTCCTTCCTGGCAATCCAAATCAGGATTTGTAGAGCCCAACTAATAATGTTTTAAAACGTTTCTAATTTCACTTATTTTTTAGAAAAAAATAATCCCGTGCAAAAGTATTCCTCTCAAGATAATCTGAGATCTTACCTTTTAAAGCTTTTGCAAAATATTTTTAAAGTTGGTGGTGGTGGGTGGGGAGAAGAATAATATACATTGACTGGAGTGTTTTAGTACTTTAGATAATTAAAAAAATGCTTGCCATAAAGAAATGAGTGACTAAAGAGAAGGAACATTTTCTAAGTACATTGAATTAATTAAGCGGTTTTAATTCAATGATTTGAGCTGTACTTCAATGAAAAGCAGACAATAAATCTCTTGGGAGGTTTTCTTCTAAAAGCCCTTCAATTGGCTTAAATTGCCACTTCTTTTAACCCTCTTAAAAGTTTTCCATGAGAAAAATACAAAGAGGCCTTTTTACCCATTAAAAACCCATTAGAATAGAACCAAAATGCTCTTACTTTCTTGAATCCATAAACCCCACAGAGTTTATTGTCCCTTCAGGTTTTTTCCATCCAATCAGGTACTTGCTAGTAGCACCCTGACGTGGGTAGAAAGTTCTAGGACCAGAAGAGGAGGAAGAAGAGGAGAAAGAAGGTGCTAACTGTGGGGAAGTGGCAGAATGAAGCTCTTCTTTAGGTGAACTTCTGGCACTGGTGAAAACAATGGAGCTGGCAGAATGTCGGGAACCCATGGTACTGGGAAAGAAGCATAAGAAAGACAAAACTGACTTAACTGTGTAACTTTACATTGCACGCAATTGATTTCAAAATTGCCCTCGGTAACACAGAATACAATTGTAATATGCTTTTCTTTCACGATCTTAGAATAATGGATCCAACCTATTTAAACAGAAGAATAAAACCTAGCCTTCACTACCACTACCGTAAACACACCTACTCCTAATCTATTTTTAGAGCCAATCTTAATGAAAGGAGCAAATTAAGATTGGTCTAACACTAGGTGGAAAATACTTATGTGCAAGATTGACAAAATGTGAAATAATTTTTACACACACGTACACACACAAATATAAGTAAGACCCCCCACCCTCCAGAATGGCAATTCTTGTATGTAAACAGATAACAGTGTCATTGGTTGGCAAAAGAATGATACAGATAGTTCTTCATCACATTTACAATTGTGATGAAAAAAATAACTGTGCAACTAGTCATTTATGACCTTCATAGGTTTGGAAAGCAAAGGAAAGTTGAAAGATCACAAGCATAGTTACAGTTTCACTTAGCAACTGCTTTACTTAACAACTGAGTTACTGATCTCAATTGTGGTCACTATATGGGAACTACTTCTAATTTAAGAAGGATGTCAATTTCACATGAGAAAAAGTCCTAATCTTGCCACAGAACTTTCTACTTGCTTTTCTAGTTTGCTGTTGTTGTGCACCTTGCAAAAGGAAACCATTTTCCTAAGCACATTTTGAGGGAAGATGAAAAAGTTACAAGAAGGGAAAGGAATTGCTCACTTTCACTTATGGTAGATGTTTTAGGAAAAGACATATTTCATCCTTTCTTTGGATAAAAGACAATATTTTAAGAGAAACACTAATTATATTATTGGCAGTGATATAACAGATGAGACGTTTTTCTTTTGAATAGATAATTTCTAGGACAGCAGTCGGGTCCAATTGTTGAATTACTGAAGCTTCTTCCAAAATCTATAAAAGTTCTTTGTTGCTTTTTATAATACAATAGGGTTCTAACAAAGCAAGAATCAATGCTAAGAGATTTTGTATGCCCATTTTTTTCATATTATTTAGTTCTACACATTGAATTTAACAGGCAAGAAACTCATAACATGTCAAAAAATTATAAGAAGATTTAAAAAAAAACTATTAAAGTTTAATAAATTGTATTAATCCTTCATAAATTCCAGGACTCAACTAATTGTAGAAATATGTCATAATATTTATGTGTGACATAATATATGTCATCCCTACAAACTAGCATTGTTTGAGTCAATAAAAGACATATTATCATCTAACATGCAGGTTTCAAATATCTTCTAATGATAAATACCAGTGGATGGACTTAGTATTGCCACATTACTCACAATAAATTACTTATTTTTATGTCATGAATTTTGAAACTATCAAATCTAGTATTTTGTTTCCACAATGAACAAACTATGGTCCATGGAGACCTCACAAGCCAAACCTTCTTATGAAGTTGCATACTTTTACATTTTATATCTTCATTATTTTATTGAGTTTTTAATGTAGATTCTTCTGGGGTGTTTTCAATTTGGCAATGAAAACAAATTATTTGGTAAACAAACATTCATTTTGGCTTCCGGCTCCAACATGTTACAACTCTAGATAAGTTGGCAATGTTACAGGGAATTAGAACTTTCAGGCTGACCTAGCTGAGACAATTCTGACAATTTTTTTAAAATACTGATTTTAACATAAAATGAGCAACTACATTAGCAAAGTTCTCCAAGTATTAGTAAAAGTTGCAAAGTCAGAAATTGTAATTTTATCACACAAATTTGAGAAGCAAAGTCCAGTTAAACATAGCAAACAAAGGTTTTGTAATGCCATCACAGTTTCCCAGGTACAAAGTTTTAAAGGAGCTAGCCATAAATCAAATTTGATATTGAGACTACTCACAGTTTGGCACACAATGAACACTACTACCGGTAGTTCTTACTACTTTGTAAAAGTGATCCAAAACAAAACAAAGGGCTCATTTCTTTTACCAAGACCAAAGGGATCAGGATGCCTTTTATTCTAAAGTATTCTGCAAAAGCTTTAATCTGAAATTAATTAATTTTAATTTTAATTCAGCAACATAACTGAGAATAGTTTAGAGGGTCAGGAGGGTCTTTATTCAAGATATTATGTGCTGTCAGTTAGTGTATACATTAACTATTACTAATGTCTTCTAGAATCTCAAGTGAATTCCTGTATGTTCAGCCGTTCTGTTCAATAATTTTCTATAGAAGTTCCTAGGTAGCCTATCAATAATTCACAAGTAATCTGAAAAATAAATTATCATAGCCTGTTGTATAGTATTCAAAATATATTAAATAGTTATTAAATAGTAATTATGTAGCATCTAATTTATCTTAAAAAACTAAGCACTTCCCCTCAGGTGGAAGGCCACCAAAAGTCCAAGAAATGTAGGCTAGATGGGAAAATTAAAAATATTTGAGAAGAAGGCAATGTTGAACCACTTCCATATTAATGTCAAGATCCATCCATAAAATTTACACTTCAAAGGAAGATTTATTATTATACAATGTTATAACATAAATATGTTTAGTATATGCATGTATTATTACTATTATTATATAGATTTATTATAGCCAGCCATTCCAAAAGCGGAATATACAAATTTCATGTAATGATGTAGACACTTCTGTTTTAAGAACTCCTGTGATAGATGGAGTGATTCTCCATCTGCAAAAAGAAAGAACAAACATACTTGCATTTTCTGCATAGTATCTCTGAACTGTTCAAGCTACTAAGAAATGTGTATAGTTATTTTCTAAAAGCTGCTACAAATATCTAGAAAGAGCCTTCAGATACATATTTTTTTAAAAAAGATTACCTTGCATGGGAACCAGCATCACTGAGGCTAAAAGCACTGTTTTCTCTTGTTAAAGGATTGGAGGCTGGTTGACTTTTGGTATGGATGTCCAAGCTCAGTGAAGATTCTGTTTTTCTGTCCATCATGTGGCTGTCTTTCTCTAAAGTCCGATCTGCAATGGAGACCACTTCACTGGAACTGTGCCAAAGAGATGCCACTTTTTCTTTTATAAGTCCTGATCGGGGAGATGTTGCCGAGTTGCCCAGAGAGGTTGAACTACTATGGCTGGGACCGTATGAAGTGGTATCGATGCCACTATCGGCAGAAGTGCCTTGAAGATAGTTGTAACTATTCAGCTCTGATTCAGTCCTATCTCCACTGTCATACCACTTCTCATCACTATGAACACTGGAAGCATTGCTGGACAGCGTATTACTGCTCGAGTGGCTGGAGTAGTGGCTGTCGGACTACATATAGACACATGCAAGATTCTGAATTAAATTCAACATTTTGGAATGAAATATAAAGTGGGATGAACTGCTCATTACTGAAATTACGCAGTAAGGAAAAATACACAAAACTGTCTACAAACATAAAATGAGAAGCATTCCTCTCTCTATGCTACTAGAGAAATATTAATCTATAACATCCCTTAGAAGTCTACTATGAAAGATCTCTAAGGTGTTTAATTTAAATTTATCCCCATACAAATTTAATATATTCTTTAAATGTGTTATTTTTCATAACAGGCTTTAAAAGTACAAAATGGTTGGTTAAATATATTTTTAAAAAGATTTCATGACTATTTTATATACAGGTAGTCCTCAACTTACAACAGTTCACTCAATGACAGTTTGAAGTTACGATGACACTGAAAAAAGTGACTTATGACTGTTTTTTCACACTCACAACCATTGTGGCATCCCTATGGTTTATGTGACCAAATTTGGCAACTACTCATATCTGTGACAGTTTCAGTGTCGTGGGATCATGTGATCACCTTCTGCCAGCTTCTGACAAGCAAAATCATTGGGAAGCCAGATTTGCATAACAATGGTGTTGCTAATTTAACAACTATAATGCTTCATTTAATAGCTCTGGCGAGAAAGATCATAAAATGGGGCAAAATTCAGTTAATAATTATCTCACTCAGCAATAGAAATTTTGGGTTCAATTGTGGTTGTAAATTGAGGACTACCTGTAATCTCAAGTTAATTGATGGTATAATTTCTTATAATGTAACCTATGAATCTAGAATTTACTCTGAATTCTTACAAATTTGCATAGATTTCAAACTATTTCCCCATAATTTAAGGAGCTGTAATATTATAACTCTAAGCACCTTCTTGCCATGGTTATTTCCCAAATTATGATCGCTAAGTGGAGTAGTCACATGATGTTTCACTTAACAACCGTTTTGCTGAGCAAAGGCATTACCAGTCCCAATTAGGGTCATTGAGCAAGATTAATAGAGAACTAAAGATTGATATAAGAATTATTTCCCTTTAAAAATGTTGACAAACCCTTGGGGTTTTTTTTTCTGAAAAAAAGATTTGCAGAACATAGTACATATCATATTACATAGTTTGAAGCAAAATTCTGCCTGAGTTGCCAGGGAAGTATTTTCATTAATGCATCTTACATATCAATTGTTTAATAATGAGATTATTATAAATAGGTTGCACATTTGTACTCTGAAAAGCAACTATAATGTGAAGAAAGTACACATTTTTAAGGTACACTTTTTATCTTTCAATAACTTTTAATTAAGACATCTTGAATAAAAATGGAAGATGAACGTACATGGCCCTGCTTATTTGGAGATAGGTGAACTACTGGATCCTGCCTCATCAATCTTCCTGTTGGACTTTCTCGGAAGGATGGCAGCACTTTGGACATTGCAGGTAGATGGCATGTTGCTTCTGTAAAATAGCATACAATAATGATGTTTTCATTCAGGAGACTTACAAAATCTATTGCCTGGCATTTTTTTAAAAAAGGGAAACTGTTGCCAGTCTAATAAGAACCAGAAGCAGAACACAACATCTGTTTTCTACTGTTGCTGACTTAAAGCTGAAGAATAAAATCTTTGCTATTATTAGGCTGTATCTATTTAGTGTTTTCTACCAGTGCTGTGATGGCAAACCTATGGCACAGGTGCCACAGGTGGCACACAAACTGTCAGCCAACTTACCTGCACTGAGCATGCATATGCAATTGTACATTCACGCATGCGCGATTGCAGAGACCCAGCTGGTCTTTGGGCCTCCCTGTGCATGCGCGCGATTGCAGCAGGAAATCCAGCTGGTCTTCAGAGTTCCCCTGCACATGCGATTGCTCATGTGTGCACGAGTGCCTGCATGCTGCACACATGCATTGCATATGTAAAAACTGCATGCATGCACAGATGGTGCGGTTGCACATGCAGCGCACATGAAGGAGTCGCACACAAGCGTGGATGGCACATACAAAGTGCGTACTTTTCGGAACTCGGCAAGTAAAAGGTTTGCCACCACTGCACTAGTGGATCATTTGTCCCTAGCAGAAGCTTGTTTTAATGGAATAGCGGGGTGGGGTGGGGTGGTGTTCAACTTTTTTTTTTTTTGCAACCTTTTTACTTTCTACTCTATGCATGTTAATAGAAGGGGGCAGAACAATAAATGAAGAGGGGAGAGGAAAGTTGCCCAAAATGGATTTTTGTCTGAATCTACTATTCATAAAATAAGCTTCTGTTAGCAAGATTGTCTGTTTATGTCAGCTGAATATACGGTAACTCACAATTATAAGAATACAAGTTATTTAGGTTTGTGTAAAATGGTACTTGTCTTAAAACAAACAAACAAAAAAACCCTATTCTAAGAGAGGCTGATGGGTAATATTGTACTCAGTCCTTTTTTCACCAAATTGCTTACCTTCTTACTTTTTAATTTAAAAAAATGATGTTTGAATATTGTATTTTTTATAACAGAACTTTGTTAGTTAATGTTGAAAACTACAACTTATAATATATGAACTGCAAAATTATTCTGAAAAATCCCACATTTTATCATCACCACAATAAAAAGCAACAAAGCAGATGTGATTGAAATCATTTCTCCAAATGGAAACTAAAGATACAGTATGTATAATCACATTTTTTTTCTTACTAAGTAGATCTGGGAGGGAGATGAGGAATCATTAGATGGATTTAATACGAATAGAATAAAGTATACATTTTGAAACTCAACACTGTTATTTTATTTTCAAAATTCTTCCCAGCCCCTAAGACTAAGTGATAACTAAACATTTCTAAATCCTCCTCGCGAACATAGTAGCTATTTACTACTATAAGCATAAACATAATTCGAGCAGTTTCAGTTTCTTTCATTATGCCATTTTCTACCACTCAGCTTGTCCAGGACAATGGATTACTTAACAGGATAGGACAGGAAAACTGTTTCTGTTTACCTGAAAAAAACTATACTGTAATATCTTTTTGCTTTCAATGTAATGTGATATAAAATATTTGCTTGTCAAGATACAATTGTATCAGAATGTTTCTTTTCCCATCATTTAGTCTGCCAAGTAGTTAGAGAAACTGAGCTTGACCTGTGCCAATTTCTACTCCACAAATCTGTTTCCAAACTTCTTTGGGTGTTTTTTTTAACTCAAGTATCCAACATAGTAATAGCATTTACACATATACCACTTTATAGTAATTTACAGTCATCTCTAAACCATTTACACAGCCAGGATATTGCCCCCAACAATTAAGTGATAATAAGTGACTGAGACTAAGTTAAAATTCAACAGTTCTTCTAGAAATATTGTTCTACTTCCATTATACAGCCTATCAAGGAGCCATGCTCTTAGCTTGGTGTAGTTGGTCTCTTTGATAAAATTTGTTACAATGCACCACGGATGAAAGGATAGGATATTAAATTGCTATCATTTCAAAAATCTTAGTGGTATCTAATATAATAGATTCAAGCACATCAGCTATAGAACCAGGCCTGGATACTGAAAACTCCACACAAAGACAAATGCTGAGGATTTGCATGGCTGAGAACATTTCTTTCAGTTAAAATCTTAACTATACTCATTAATGGGAGAAAATATCTTGACTAAATACAGATTTCACTGCAGTTTTACATTTGTACATTATCATCAGCATATCAAACAATTATCTGAATATCACTTTCTCTCAGAAAGGAGCACAATGAAAATTAAACTGATGAACCAGACGCTATATTCGGAACAAAATACACAGGCTAAAACAAATAAACATTAATAAAGCCAAGTGTGTCTATAGTAGAAGTTTCTGTGAAAATACTCCAGGGACTGGGCTATTATGATGTATCTATTTATTCCTTACAGACATTTTATTTCTAATAAATGTGCCATCCAATGTTGTATACATATTATGATAATTCATTCTGATTAATAAAAACATAAAAGATAAATGCTTCTTGCATAGGAATGGGTTGCCAATGTCACCTTGGGGTACAAGAAACAGAATATATGCAAGAAAAAAATACTCACCCATCTGATCAACAATACTATCCTCACTTCTCTGCCAACTTGGGGTGGATTTGCCACTGCCACTGGTATCTGTGTTCTGCCTATCAATGGAGGCAGGAGATCTTCTACTCATTCCAAATCTGTGGAAAGTAGGGTGACCATATTTTGATTTCCAAAAAAGACGAGAAAAAAATAGTCTCTACTTATCTTGTACTTGTTCTCAAGCGGCGGGGGGGGGGGTGCAGCTCCGCAGCAGCTCTTCTCCCACCGCCCAGGTGCTGCTGATGGGGAAAAGCAGCTCCCGCAAGACAAGATGCCTCCATCGCGGGATTTCTAAGCGCGATGGAGCGCATGCTCGTCTTGCCAGAGCCGCTTGCCTTTTCCCCATTTGCCCGGACATGACATCTCCACTTTTTACATCCAGTCCGGGGCGTCTGGGTGGGTTTTATAAATTTATAAAACGCACCCAGACGCCCCGGATTGGACATAAAAAGAGGACATGTCTGGGCAAAAGAGGACAGTTGGTCACCCTAGTGTAAAGGAATCTCAATTATTCCATTCTACACATGGGAAGTATCATTCAAAGATGTTTTGTAAGTACTGGTTTACAATCAGTTCAACCATTCCAAAATAGTTAGTTGCAGTCAATTGTTTCATTAATTTGTAAAAATCATATACCACTCTAAGGTTCATAGCTTCAGAAATAGTTACTAGCCATTAGACAAAGCTAACAGTAAAGAATTTGCTGGTTAGATGACAGGGATTAAACAAGGTGTTATCAATGGTATATCTTGATTACCTAAACAGACTTAGGAAAATAAGAATCCTACTAGACTCAATAATGGTCATGAGAGTCATAGGCCTTTCCTACCATTCAGAAACAACAACCATTACTCCAGGTCAAAGTGCCTTGAATCTGGAGGCGACATGCAACTATTATGACTAATAGCTATTCAATTTTATCCTCAATTTGTCTGTCCATAAAAAAGAACATAAAATCCTAAACTGAAATTGTTATGCAAAGGGTTTTTTTGGGGTGGGTGGGGAGGTATCTCTCTTATTTTATTATCATTTAGTTTTAGACTCTGATATTGTGAAAGTGGAAACGCCTCTTTAACCAGTTCTTCCACACAATTCTATCTTGTCCTTTTTGTACTAACCATTTCTTCTAACCATAAAGCCCCAGGATTGTAAACTTTTCTTATGAAGAAATTATTTCAGATTCTTAATTATTTTTGTTGGCCTTTTAACAAGATTTTTAAGACATTGAATATAACATTCAAGTACAAGTATGCCATATACTTGTACAGTAAAATTTTGATGCTGGAGGGTTGTGAGAAACCTATTGCTTCTGAATAATTAAAAGTAAGAATTCAAGTGCATAAGTCAAGAATGTTATGACTATTTTTTCAATCACCATAGCTGTCATATATGCTCACTTTCCTATTTTTGTTAAGAGGCTATCATTCATAATTAATAAAACATTTTGTTACCCACTACACATCTAATCTGCCCAGTAACACAATATGGGAACAACTGCTTTTGGTTTAAACTGGCTTCTTATATTCAGTTGCACTCTCTGAGCTTAATCAAGAGTATGACAGATGCCAAGAATGAAGATGTGTAACACTGCCAATTACATCTGCAATATCTGAAGAGGGAAATGACAAGAAGATGAATTATTAAGTTATAACAAAATAAATAGACAAGTTGGGACTTGGGCAATTAAATGCACTGATACAATCATCCTGAACATATCTTTTTTGTGTCAGTGTGAACACATTCAGCACAAGCAGACAAACATTCTTAAGCAAAGTTTTAATGTGGAATGTTTTATTTAACTTTTCAGCAAAGAACTGATATTATAGTTTTTCAAGATGCTACCTCAGATGTGGCAATACAAGAAACTATTAAATCAAGACACCAGAACACTAGGCTTTAATTTTAGTTATTTTTTTGTGTTTGAGGAACAGAGAAGCCATGACCTTAGGGGCACTTGTTGTAGGACCTAGTTTCCTTAGTTTTTCCCCTCTTCAGATTCTCGAGCAAAAGCAACCAAAGCACAAATTAAAAGAAGCATAAGACCTAAGCATAAAGCAATAAACATGTATGAGGCCTACCCTTCAGGCATAGATTTTTGCCTATATGTCCCTCCACCAGAGCCAGTTTCACTTGAGGATGATAAATTGCTTGGAGAGTTACGACATTGCTGTGATCTTGCTAAGGCAATGGAGGACACCGTAACATAGACATCAGAACCAGGAGACAATCTGTTCGATACAAACAATTCCAAATTCTGCATTATTAAATGATCATGAAAAAGATAACATTTTATATGAACTGCCACATCAGCAGCATCAATTCATCACAATAAAAAGTAAGACCAGCTGTAGAACTGTGTCCACTTTCTTTTATAAATCTATTCCCTATGAAGCAGGCTGCAGGGGAAAATTGCTTCCAAGGATGTCGGAAATAAACTTGCTGAATTGCTTTTTGCATGCGAGAATATGAAAACAGAGCTTGTTTTAACCAGGTCTCAAATAAACAAGGGATTATAAAAGCTTTTAAAAATGTGTTTTAATTGAGCTATTTCATAAAAGGACATACAATATTGGCATTTAAAGTCTACTTTATTATAAAGCTAAGACATGTCTTAATAGTTACTAGATTATTTATTCATTTTATATCTGGTCTTTATATTTTTATAAATAACTCAAGGCAGTGAACATACCTAATATTTATCTTCCTCCTCTTATTCTTGACAATAACTTCCTCAAAGTCACCCAGATAGATTTTATGCCTAAAGCTGGACTAAAACTTAGTCTCTTGGTTTCTATCCTTGTGCCTTAGCCATTGTATTCCATTGATTATGCTGTATTGCATGCATTTCTAACAAATGTTAAAACATTTGTTAAAAATGCATGCAATACAACATAATCAATAGACATTTATTCTTTGAATTCCTGAACTATCACCCCCTAAAAAAAACCTTCCATTTTTGATTTGCACATTCAATGTTTTTTTAATAAAAGTGATAAAAGCAAAGCAAGCAAAAAAAAAAAAATCATTAAAATTTTGCAACACTGAAGAAATCTGACAATCTATGGTTACATCTGTAATATAAACCATCTTTCTCCACGTTCAATAAATATCCAGGAAAAAATTGCCACACATATTTACATTCCTAATTTTGTACGGTTGAGAATCTGTAAATATTTTAACTCAAATCAGTAAAAAGAGGATTTTGGAGAGCTCCATGAAAGAGGCAGCAAATGTCACCCAAAGGTCAGTTTTCCTTCACCCCTTTCCTTCTTTGGATACATTATGTTATTTCATAAGCTAGGAAAATACAATGCCTACAATCGTCCAACACAGATTAGAGCCCAGCTTGGAAAGTGACATGCCAGATGTTGAAGCTGATTTTAGAAAAAGCTATGGAATATGAGACATTATTTCTGATGCACCCTAAATAATGGGAAAAGCCAAACAATATCAGATATGTAGTTCACTGATTATAGGACAGCCTTTGATTGGATTGATATCAAGTTGCAGAATGTGCTTAAAATATGAGAACCACAAAACATCACACTGTCCTCATGCAAAACTTATAAAAAAGCCAGAAAGTCAGAAAATTTGGATAGAACATGGTGAAACAGTTTTTTGATCAGCAAAAAAGTAAGGCAAGGCTGCACACTTCCCTCATATTTACTCAAACTATATATTGAATAAGTGCTGAGGGAAACTAGATTAGATGACGATGAATGTGGTTTCAATACTGGAGGAAGAAAGAGCAATAACCTGTGCTTTTCTGATATTATTCTGATATCTGAAATGCAAATGATCTGAATAATGAAAATCAAGGAGCAGTGGAAAAAAAATGTAATTAAGATTAAATATGAAAATCAAACTAACGACAACAGCAACCAGGCTTAGAACTGGCCATGATGATAACTCAAGTGATAGGTACCTTCTGCCTTTTAGAGTTGACTCTCAACAGTAAAAGAACTAGCAGTCAAGTAATACACTAAAGTAGCACTTATCAGAACAACAAATGTGATATTGGAAAAAGATATTCGGATTCTGTGATATATCTTAATCACAAAAGATATTCAGAGTGCTACAAGTCATGGTTTTCGCCATGATAATCTATGGAAATGAAAGTTGAATTTTGAAGAAGCAAGGTAGGAAGAGTTTGGGTCCTTTTGAACGCTGATGTTGGAGAAGACTCCTGAGAAGACTATGTATAGCAGAAACATAAATAGATCTCAAACAAATCAATCCAGAATTCCCACTCAAGACTCAATTGACCAAGCTAAATTACACTCTGGAAACATGATGTGCAAAGATCTAGCTTTCTGGATAAGTTCTGAATAGTTCTGGGAAAAATAGAATGAAAGAGAAACGGCAGCCAGTTGCAAAATGGATGGATTCAATTACAGTTATGAAAGGTACCTCTCTGACAGATTTGAAGAAGGTAGAATGGAACAGAACAGAACATTTTATTTGGCCAAGTATGATTAGACACATAAGGAATACATCTCCAGTGCAGAAGCTTTCAGTGTACATGCAAACTAATAGAGTAATAGCAATTTTGTATAATTTTGGTTGGGGATAGGATCCTCATAGAAAAAAATATATCTACAGAGTTCTAAGAGTTGACAGCAACTTGATGGTACATAATCATACAGTTATCCTCATATTATTTATTAAATATATTTCTGTACAATTCTGCATCTGTACCACTTATTAATACAAAACTTTATTGCTGTATAATGATAAAAAGAAATTACACTATGTAAAAAGATTACTTAAAAAGCTAGTGGTAGGAAAACAAAATCATTCAAGGAATGTCCAACGTAAGTGATAACACTTCAGTAGGTGCTGAAATAAATTGTGATATTTCTCATGTTCATTACTGGCATTTTCTTTCCTTCTCCTGTTAAGTGTAGTTCTATTCCATATCCTTGGTTTATATAGTATCATGCTTGTCTGAGAAAGCCTTAAGGATCCTTAATCCTTAAGAAATCTTCATGCACATTAAAATATAAGAAATATCATTTTCCATACCAGCATAAAAATAGCAGATATATAGATGGAATAGATGGATAGACAGATTATTGTTTCTTGGCAAGATTTGAGTGCTTATTTGTACCCTATGACAATCATTAAGTGTTGTATCTTATGATTCCTGACAAATGTACTGTTTCCTTTTATGTACACTGAGAGCATATGCACTAAAGACAAATTCCTTGTGTGTCCAATCACACTTGGCCAATAAAGAATTCTATTCTTTATTCTATTCTATTCTAGAACTAAATTACAGTTTTGGTATGCTTTTTAAAAAGTAGTCAAAATAATCAGAAATATTGAGACAAAATAACAGCTTCAATAAATAGACATGCTTTTTATGAATTTGGCTAGTTTACCAGCTGTGATCTCATCTAATTCAAAAAGATCATTTTGCTTGCCTGTAGAGTAGACTCTTATGCTTCTCATATGCTTCATGTGGGTCTGTCTTTAAAGATAGGTTGGTATGTTCAACAGGTGCAGAATTCAGCAGCCTGGATGCTTATGGCAAAGGAAAATGATCAAAGCATGAACAATTATTTCATATCAGCTGCAGTAGCTGGCACTTTGCTTCTAAATTCATTTTAAAGTGCTAGTGATCTCCTTTAAAGTCCTAAGCAATTTGAGACACTGGGATTTGAAGGCATCTGTATAAACCTATCTGGATTTTAACTTTGGTGTCTGCTATTACAGTATATAAAGCATTAGATTTATTAATGCAATTGTGTTTATAGTGTAATTTTTCTCAGTGGGGCTTACACTATTACAGTATGCAAGAGAACAGTGAGGTAAAAAAATAATTTAGTTTATAAGAAATTGTGCCCAAGTTTTACCTAACTTAAAATTTACCTAACGATTCAAGGTGTTGGTACTCACCTTTAAAGCGCTCCATGGCTTGGGACCCGGGTACTTACGGGATCGCCTGTTGCCACCATTAGCCTCCAGCCGACCGGTGCGCTCCCACAGGGCAGGCCTTCTTGGGGTGCCACCATCGGGCCGATGTTGCCTGAAGGCCCCGAGGGTTCGAGCCTTCTCTGTGGCTGCGCCCTTCTTATGGAACGAACTGCCCCCTGAGATTCAGACCATTACTGACATCCGAGCTTTCCGACGTGCGTTGAAAACCCACCTCTTCCAGCTAGCCGGCCTGGCCTGACACCTCAGGCTTATTTTAATATGTTAGTTTAATTTTAAATTCTATATTTTAACTTAATTTTAACTTTTAACTGTAATACTTTTAAACTATCAGCTTATCTAATTATTTTAATTGGCTTTTAGATTTTGCTTATGTGTGTTTTTTACTTGCTGTACACCACCCCGAGTCCCTAGGGAGAGGGGGCGGTATATAAATTCAAATAAATAAAATAAATAAAATAAATTGATCTTATTTCCATTACTTTCCTTACACTAGCACATTACCACCATCCTTCCTTCACTCTCATAATGAAATATCTATCAAGCGTACCAATAGCTTTTATGAGCGGCAACTCCTTTCATTCAAATTTTCTTCTGGCAAGCTGTAAGACTCCCAAATTTCTGCACATTTCAACAAATGTTTCCTGAAAGAAAATTTTATGCAGATGTTCGCAATTATCTCAGTGTAAATGTGTTCTTCTTCAGGGTTTGTTCTTTTCACAAACACCCTGTGCAGAGACCATCCATCCACGCTCATTCTAGGAGTATCTTGATTTCTATTGTGCCCAATTTTCTTGTTAAAAGGTAAAACTGGTTCATTTTTCAGCATTTACCTCACTGCACCCTAAACCCGCAGTGGTTCCCAAATACAATGGTAAAGTTAAGCTGCAATAAAAGGACGTTTTCTCCTTTCAGCAACAGTAATACAAGTGGCCACATTTCCTGGTTGTGGATTAAGTTCAATATTTCAAATAAAGCCGACCTTGCTCCCAATCAGCTAGTTTGATATTTATCATCAACTTCCCTGTCTTCCATATCCAGCAGGAGAGAGATAGCACAAAGGTAAACTGAAAGAGGCCTTTCTTTTATTCAACAATTAACCCCATCTGAGTAAATAATACGGTGTTGTGCACTTAAGCCTTTGCTGTGATTCACAGACTTCAGAATCCAAAACGGCTTCAAAGCGGCATTTGTGAAATGATGACAAGATGCTGCAGAAATCGCTTTTCATTGTGAATATAAGGCAAGGATTGTGTTTCTCTGTACAGTAACAAATAGAGTATAGTTGTAAGATATATACTAGATAAAGTGTCTGGAAGTGGTTACCTGAAGGGAAACCTAATCTTTAATTCAGGGTCTGAAGCTTATGTAGTCAATGTTTAGCTAGAAATTTAAATATTGGAGAAATCAGTTTTTATTGTATGTTAAAGAAGCAATATCATTTCTCAAACTAGAAAAATAGCTGCTTGATTTCTGTTTATTATCCTGGCTCAAGGTAATTTTAAAATATTGGAGATAAATAAGGAAACGGTATATACATCTAAGTATAAATAACTATTGCTATTTATTGGTTTTAGATGACAATGATTATCCATTTACCCAAGAATAAACCCATCTGAACTCAATAGGATTTACTTCTGTTTAGACGTATCTGTAGAATTTTTCTGTTAGTCATTTGTACATACATTGTACAAAATGTACATTTTTGACAACACTCTGTATTAATAATTCATGATCCATGTCAGCTGGAAGAATCTGAAAATAATAAGACAAGAACCAATGAGCTAAGACTACAAAGAAGGAGGATCACCATTATGTTTTTAACAATTAAACTTGAATGATTTCATTTAGAAATGACTGAAATAAAGTCAAAATAAAGATTGAATAGAAAAACTTAGTAGAAGAAACAGTCAAGCGGATGTTTCTCACTGGCCCCAATTCTATTAACAAATTGGAATAATTTAAAAAAAAAAACCTGTAGTAGAAAACAGAATCTCTACAACTATTATCAAAAGCATTTACATATTTTAAAAATCAACATTCTGAATACAAGTATGATTCTTAATGTCATGTGCAGTTTAGTCCTATGAATTAATCTATTGAATTGTCATCCTTTTTCTTTAGGCATTAATGGTAATGTTGATTATCTTAAATAACAAGAATCCTTTTTGTATTTTCTATTTCAGGTGTTTTACCAGGAAAAACCACCATTACACTGCTGTTCTTAGGGACAAGTAATGTGTATCAGGTAGAAAATATCTGGATTTTTCCTTTCCCATTTAAAATGTCTGAAAGGACACCTCAACATTCTTATTTTCCCCTTATAGCTCTTTCTAACATATGGAAATGTAGGCAAACTGGAACTGTTCAAACCCTCAAATATTTCCAGAAATTCAAGTAAAAAGGTTTTTTTAAATGCATAACAGATGTAATAGCACTCTTTAGGGTGAATACAAGTACAGGCTCAAAACTGTCAGCATATCACTCACAAGCACATATTTTCACCTTGTACATGTGGTTTAAACCTGTGTGATCAGCAAACCTGTTTGCTTTGTGCTTGAAAGCAAACTATACTAAAAGGGAGACACGTAAGGGGCAGGAATCAGAATGGAATGAGTTTATGTTTATCCACTGATCTGGGGAGTTGACCAACAGATTCTGTTAGTGCAGGGGTCGGGAACCTTTTTGACTCAGAGAGCCATGAAAGCAAAATATTTGGAAATTTATTTCAGTAAGAG
>JAEANM010004075.1:0-21338 GCA_017656035.1 Myanophis thanlyinensis
CCTCAGCCAGCAAAGCTGGCTGAGGGATTCTGGGATTTGAAGTCCACAAGTCACATAATTGCCAAGTTTGAAGACCCCTGTTTTAGACAGTGTAAAGTCTTTTACACTGGCCTCTGGAAACTACCAAAATATATGATTTTTTTTTTTAAATGGGAACTAGCATTCTGGAAGATGGAAGAATAACAAGATTCTTTGGGGCTGGATATGACATTTTCCCCATGAGCCTTGATTTTCAGATTCTTAGAAAACTTTTGTAATATATTGCGCAGGCGCGGCCAGAGCCTCCACCAAGCGAGCTGGTGAACTGACAGCCTGATTGGCTGTCCAGGGAACGGTTCCCATTGGCGGGTTCACCAGCCAATGGGAAGCGCGGAAAAACTGACACCGCGGGAAATATAAAATCCGCGGAACTTCCCTTGCCGGCAGCTGAGCTAAGCAATGCGCTTCGCGAGTATTACGGTTTTAAAATAAAGGGACCCCTCACGGTCATCTAGACAGACCCGCTTTTGGTGTATTCTTTAACGGATTTCAACCGGGTTTTGGGCTAAAACAAGTTTCTTTTTTCTCCATCTTGTCCTCTGTTGCAAAGCTGATGAGAACACAAAGAAGAAACATTTTAATGGCTTTTCCTGCCAAATGATAGAAACCTGGCTCCATATTTGAAGGCTTTCTGCCAGGAAGCAAGGACATTTTGTGTCCAGACAAGTAGAGAGATGGGTTTTTTTTAAAAAGATCAACCATTAGATGATGCAAGCTTGTTGATTGCTTTTTTCTCAGTTATTGATACATTGAAATGGAAATTTTAATATATTTGCTTTAATATAGGAAAATTGTCTTATAAATAAATACATTGCTATTGCCTCAAATGTCTCTCATTTTTTCTGATTTTAATAAAAAGCACCTCCAGTTAAATCTGTTTAAAATTTAAACCTTAAAAGTGTAAAAAGGAAGACAGGCAAGAGCAAAGTGTTGGCTCTGCTTGGTTCAGCAAAAAAGGGTTCCCAGAATTACTTGGATCAAGAAGATATTTTTAAAGATCACATCTTGTTTCTAAAAAAATCAATAGTCATTATAGTACTTTTGGTTATATTGGGATGTAAATGGCTTCAGTTCCACAGACAGCTAGCTCACTTGATTCTTTTCTGTCTTACATTTCTCATTCAGAGCATATGTATATATTAATAATATACATATCACCCATCTATTGATAGATTTGAATATCTGTCAGTTTTCCTTACATTTTGGCAGACAATTTGACCATTAATATATAATATATTTTTGAAATAGTTTAAAATACAACTTGATTTTAACAACAGATCTTCTCATATTCACAGGATTCAAAATCTACATCTTTATCGTAGAGTTATTTGTGTTTCCATAGGAATTAAATGCTATTATCTTATGGTTTCCTGTCTGCATTACCACTTATTACTTATGTCATTTTCTGGCTCCATCAATCCAGGTAGAGGTTTGCATGAAAAATAAACTTTCCTGGCTTTAGAAACAGCGAGGTGCCAGTTCAGAATCAAGCCTTGCAGAAATATTTTCCCTAACTAGTATATTTGTATCATAACCCAGAGATCTGGACTCTAGAGTTCTCTTGATTCTTCCAAGAAAAACCTCCTGACTTGGCATGCAGTCACCTTCAAGACTTTCACATTATAGGTAGTCCTTGCTTAGATAATTTGGGGCGGGAATTTCCATCACTATAAACAATGCAATCATAAAGAACAATGTCACATGACCATACCACTTAGTGACAGCAGTTCTTGTCTCCAATTACTGTCATTAAGAAAATCACAAAGGCTCATTAAGCAAAAACCTGACATGATTGAAATTTTACTTTCTGTCAGCTTCCCCGTTGACTTTGCTTGTTGGCAACTGGCAGAAGTCACAATCATGTGACTGCAGGATACTGCGACAGATGGAAATGTAGGCTGGCTGCCCAAATCACATTTGTGTGACCCTGTGGGTACTGCAGCTACTGGAACTTTGACATCCAATTGTAAGTACACTTCAATTACAAGTTCAAATGGTCAGTAAACTAATGGTCATTAAATGAGGAACATTTTATATATAGTATAAAATTAGTATATTGAGTATATCCCAAAGTGGTTGCAAAACAAAATATATCTGGCAGGTTAAACAATCTGTGTGGTAGAGTGTGTATGGTTTTTAATGGCCTGGAATAGCTCCTGTTGTACTGCTATAAGCCAGTGAAAGATGAAAAAGAGGAAAGGAAATTCAATTTTGTGACCACCAGCTGAAGGACAGGAGGCCCTTTGTGGGGAGGGGCTAAAATATTCTAGTTTAGAGTCCACTTGGGGGAGGAAATGTTTAAGGTAAAACCCTTCAGCCTATATCTACCTTTCCCTAGGAAAGATAGTCTAAAATGAGATCATTGTAAATTGGTGATCAACAATAAATATATCTGACCCATTATTGAAGCTGTTCTGGTTGATTGTACTTGACAATTCTAACTTTTGAAGTACTGATACAGTACGATAAACTGAGCTGGCTCCTAGTGAGAATTGTTGCAGATGTAGATCCCATGCTGCCAACTAACCCAAATTAGAGAGAGAGGAGATAAAATAAGAACTATAAAAACTATTTTAGGAGGGACTGGTTGGAGACAAAAGTTGACATGCATGTGTGGACCATTTGTTGGTTCTCAGATTGTAGAAGGAGAACAAAAGTCAACACATGGCTTTCCTGGAGGAAAAGATGCAAAGTCCCAAAGACACAAAATCTTCATCCAAGATCCAAGACGGGAAGAAGGGAAATGGCTTGCTACAGATAGCTGGAATTGATGGAAGTCCTAGTCTCTGGGAAATGATGGAGCAAAAGACTCCTGAGAGAGATTTGTCTCCCAATGGAAGAATAGCAGATAATGATCAGCTGAGATGCTCAATGGATAGATGAGCAGTACTGAGCACACATATGCTTAAATCCAGCATATTCCTTATTTTTATTCTCTTGATAATTCCAGAAACTGGGAGCGAAAAATGAAGGAAAAGGGTAGGAATAATTTGCAAGGGTAAGAGGGGAATAATCTCCAAATAGTGTATCAGTTGGGAGTTTCAATGCAAAGTTTCATGAGCAATGAATAAAATATTGATGGATACATTGGCACCACCAGTACTGGATGAATTAACTCTGATAGGCATATGCAGTAATTTTGCCATTAATGGTCTCCAATGTGGAATAATGATTTAATCCTTCAATGCCAGATCCAACGTCCTATTTTCCAAAGCATTTTAAATTTGTCTATTTTTCCCAGTAAATTACAATTTTTTGCTTTTAATCTTGTTTCCAGTAAAGGTTAATTATTATAATGTTGTATTTTATTGTACTTTTATTGCAGATTACTCTGTATCCATCAAGATGAAGAACAGGCTAATAAACTATAAACAAATGAATAAGATCCAGGCGTACAAGTGCTTTGTCAAATTTCTGATTATCAGGAATGTTTACAAATACTTTGATGTAAATATTATTCAAGATGTAGTATGTTTTACCCTACTTTGGATTAGTTTGGATTAGTTTTTTTTTCCATAAGAGCAATAATTTCACACTCCATTTGTTCTTTCTGAAGAAATGGCCTTTAGGTTTTACGTAACATGTTTACTGTGAAATGTTACAACTATCAGTTCATAAAAACACTTGCATCATTACTATCTACTGCCAAGTTATTTCATGCATAAAAGATATTTACATAACACAGTTAATGTTTTACTTATATTAACCATTTTTATTCCTTCATCCTTTCATCTTTTCGAAGGCTTTTTCAATACCAATCTTCTTCTTTCGGCTGTTCCTGTTAGGGGTCGCCACAGTATGTTTGCTTTTTCAATACCAATATATAGTACATGTGCTGTTGTACCCTTTGATTTAACTATATGTGACAAGAACTCTTTAGGTGACTCTAGGTAATAACTATAACTCTGCTCAATTTACTTCACAAAGATGCGCTTATTGGAGAAATGGTATGATATAAATATAATAAATGCAAATATTCTATATAATAATATTTATGATAGAATTCTATCTGCATCAGTTCCACTGAATGTAGAGGGACTCAGTTCTGAATGTCTATGTATAGAACTATGCTGTTAATATATATTTTTTAAAAAGTCCATCAGCAAGGCTTCTCTATAAAGAATTAACTAGCTATATGTCTGGAACATTGGTTTGAAAAATTAAAGATAAAAGGAGAGAGATTCCTGTTGATTTTGAAAAAATAAAGATGTATATGAAGATTAATAGCATGATCCTGAGAAGCCTTAATTAGGATGAAGTCCAACTGAATTAGCCTCTGTAGCAAGTGAGCCAAGAAATATAGGTTTAGTAATGGATACTTCCTGGCCTCCCATTCTTTAAAGCAATGTTTCTCAACCTTGGCAACTTTAAGATGTGTGGACTTCAGCTCCGAGAATTCCCTGCCAGAATTCTAGGAAATTCTGAGCATTGAAGTCTATGTGGACCAGCTGGGTGATTTTGGGCCAATCAATCAATGGAACAGCTTGCCTTCGGAATTTGTGGCAGCTTCATCACTTGAGACTTTCAAGAAGAGATTGGACTGCTATTTGTCAGAAATAGTGTAGGGCAGTGGTGGTGAACCTTTTAAGCAGCAAGCACCCAAACTGTGCGTGCGCACCTGTCCAAACTGCAGGGTGCATGCACATGCACGAACGTGTGTGCATGTGTGAACATGCACACGTGCGCAAACATGCATGTTTGCACAGGAGAGATCCTGGGGCAACAGCGCACATGCTCACAGAGAGGGCTCTGTGTGCCACATATGGCTCACATGCCATAGGTTCGCCATCACGGGTGCAGGGTCTTCTACTTGGGCAGGGGGTTGGACTAGATGATCCACAATGTCCCTTCCAACTCTGTTAATCTGTACCTGGACCAGTCACTCTGTCTCAGCCAATACACCTCATGGGGAAAACAGATGGAGGAAGAATAGATATGTTCGCCATCCTATTTTTATTTATAAAAATAATAATATGTGGGGAGGGTGTAAATGGTATTGATGCTGATTTTTATATGAGCTTATTCTGATTTAACTTCAGCTAGATTAGTCATGATTAGCTTAATCAGTATAAGAAATGCCCACTTTTCTGTTGTGAAGGTTATTCCTTCATGCATCTATTTATTTAAACATTAAGCTATAACTCACCTGGTTCAACAGATATTAGTATGCAGATATGCTGTGTATATTGCTTTATTTTTCAATTTTAGGCATATATGGTTATTTGTGAATTGTATTCATTTGTAATACTATTTTGATTTAACTTTTAGAAATTCAAAAGAAATAGTATAAGGAAGAGAAATAAGGGGAAGAAATACTGCAGAATATTGAAATGTAATACATTTATTGTAAAATCAATTTGCATAGACAAAGTAGTAAACATGAAATGTTTCTTTTTAACTTAATGAGGCTTTTAAAATATCCTAATTGTGGATATTTTAATAGATACAGCAAATTTCAGCCTTGGTGGCACAGTGGTTAGAGTGCAGTACTGCAGGCTACTTCTGCTGACTGTCAGCTACAGTTTGGCAGTTCAAATCCCACCAGGCTCAACGTTGACTCAGCCTTCCATCTTTCCAAGGTGGGTAAAATGAGGACCCAAACTGTTGGGGGCAATATGCTGACTCTTTAAACTGCTTAGAGAAGGCTATAAAGCACTATAAACTGGTACGTGTCTAAGTGCTATTGCTATTGCTTTTCTCAGACCTTAATTAAATGGGATTTACTGCTAGCTTGGTGAAGAATGATATACTGTATAGGAATGTAATTTCAGCCATATCAACAACAAAAGCCAACTATAAGTAGAACATCACAGTCACTACAACTTATAAGATACCTATTGCCATCTACACATATTTAATTCTGAATTTACATTGAGGATTAGAAAGGCAGAAAATAAATCAAATTTTGAAAGTACTATAAACACTATTGGGAATAAGATGTCTGTTTTTCTGTGAATAATGAAGTAATTCACTCTTTTTGATAAAAATTTGTACCTTACTGTTTTGAAATTAATCAGTCTAGGATTTCTGAGTCTAGGAATCAGTTCTTAATTAAATCACTGCATCATATGCAGTCATTAATCAGAAAAGTCTGCCCCTACAGGACAGCTATTATCATTCTTCTCTAATTAAAAACAGCAAGTATCAAACATAATATGTGAATGTATGATTCCATCTTCATGGATGATGGAAATAACTAAGATGTGTGGAATCTTTTGTTTTTGAATGTCAGCTACTTAAAACTCTTCTCTAATTTTTGATTCTGTGCTTATCCATCATACAAAGAAGGAACACAATGAATTTGAGACTAAATGTGCTATTAAAAAGTGGCTACTAAATCTAAGTAGATACTAGCAGTTAAGTGTAGTATAAAATGTAAAAAAAATCCTCTTATTACAATAGTGGCAAATATCTGTAGCTCAGATGTAGGATGAGGGTGAAGGTTTATTCTCCCAGCTTTTGGGTTAGTTTCCATATGTTTCATTACCATGCTAGGTAACATCTTCAGTGGACTTTAAGGGATGTCAGTGTCAATGTTCTTCTGTTTATAAGGGCTTCATGTGGTCAGTAGGTCTTCTGATGGTGAGGTCCCATCAGGTTAGAATTTCATCAGGTCTGGGTGTGTCAAGTGAGGATCTTGTGGTGGGTCTTGTGATGGGTCAGCTGTGAGTCACCAGTGAGAGTCTTGTGATGGTCTTGTGATGGGTTATGTCAGATGAGGGTCATTGGGAGTTGAAGTGCTGATTTGGGTGTGGGGGGGGTTGTGTGGGTTGGTTAAGGGTTGATGCTGTCTCTGGTGGTTGATCAACTCTATGTGGTTGATTTGGATTCTGAAGGGTTCGTAGACTGGTTGTAGGTTGATGTGTCTGTTGATGGAATTGCCTGTGGAGTGCCAGCCTTCAATGAACTCACGAGTGTGGCAGGCGGTAGCATGGCTGTTGATTTCTGTATTGCTCCAATCAAACTGGTGCTGTTTGGTGTTAGTGTGGGTAGAGATTAAGGATTTGGGACTGTAGTGTTTGACTGCCAGCTGGAGTTCATGGATCCTGATTTTTAATTGAGGTAATGTTTGTCCCACATAGAATTGGTTGCAATTGTTACAGTTGATTTTGTAAGTTACATTGTTTCTTTCATCTTTATGTACCTCATATTTGATTCTGGATAACTCCTGGTGGAGTATGGCTGTGGGTTTCTGGGCTATTCCTATTCCTAGAGGTTGGAGAATTCTGGATATCATTTCTGACAGCCCTTTTGTGTATGGTAGGATTAGTTTTTGCTAGTGTTGGTTGGCTGTGTGGTGTGTTGAGGTTTGGGTGCTGTGTTAGAACACAATGTTTTTGGGATAGCCATTATAGAGAAAAACGTCAAGTAGCTGTTTCTCTTCTGCTTTTCTTAGTGTTGTGCTGCTGCAGTCTGTCCTAGCCCTTCTGAAGAGGGTCTGGACACATCTTCTTTTGTACGTGGTGGGATGATTGCTTGCAAAGCTTAAGATCTGGTCCATGTGTGTAGGTTTGCGATAGATGCAGGTTTTCAGCTTTCCATTGGCTAGTCTCCTTATGTCAATATCAAGAGAGTCTATTGTCTGTTTCCTCTTTGTGTGTGAATTTGATCCCAGGGAATATGTTATTGAGTAGGTGGTGTATTTCTTCCATTTGGGATCCTCATCTGACATACCCACACCTGACCAATCACAAGATCTTGACCTGATGGGACCCTGACCTGACGTGACCTCATACCCACAAGATCTACTGACCACACAAAGCCCTTATAAACAGAACACAGATACTGACATCCCCTAAACTCTGTTACCTAGCCTGGTAATGAAATGTTTGGAAACCAACCAACAAGTTCGAAAAGTGAACCTTCACTCTCAAACTCTTGTTATTTTCTATTTTTTTCTTCCTGTATGCTACCAGTCATGAATATAAATGCTAAATGGACTATCTGTATCTTTCAAAACATATAGGACTCTCTGTCACATATCAAAATGATCTTCAACTGTAATTATCTTTCTCAAATATACTTTTTTCACTATTGGAATAAAGTGTTATCCAACCATTTTATTACTTATAAATGAAATTATGTTAATTTTATATTTAAGCAAAATAGCCATTCTCAAATAAATTAGTGAGAGACTGATCCCCTGTCATCTCTTCATTGGAAGCTTAAGGAAAACTGATTTTAAAAACAACGATAGGGAGATAAAATAAGTTCAGGAAACAATACGTTAATGGGGAAGTCAAAGTATAAGAAAAAAAGATTCATTACAAAAAAACCAGATACATATCAAACCCCTAATAAAAGAAAAAAACATTTTTACAAAGACTACTAGAATCAGATTTACTGAAAGAGAAAAGAGAAATGACAGAAATGCCATTGATTAGATATTTGTCATTTTTAAAACCTACCTAGTTAATTCTTGTTGCTAGGCCAAAGCTTTCTTAATTCTCTTGCTCTTGCTAACTACCCTTAAAATGAATAGGAGAGTTGTCTATTTTCCTGATAAAAGAACAATATACACATTACTAGGATTTTTTTTCCAATTCCCAATTCTTTTTTTAAGTTCTGAGAAATCCATAACATGCTTACATCTCTTCATGTTCCCATAAAACACCCCCAATCAGGTTACATCCCAAACAGATTAGCTGATTGATTTTTAAAGTAATGGATAATATATTATAACAGATTTAAATTGGATGGTGTTGGAATAAAATGAAAAAAATATTCAATCCTTGTGCAACTTTTGACAACTTAAGACTGAATCATAAGTTGGAGATGGGATAAGAACAAGAAAGAATGTCTGTGTCAAAATATGTTGAAACATGATTTGTCTATGGAAAAATGGAAGTGCACGCTGGTTCTGAAATTACTTTTCAGAAGCAATTTAGATGAGTCCGGTGCAATTAAAAAGCATATTCTGAGAAAAAAAGCCCAGCATTCTTGTCATATATACAGGTGGTCTTCAACACTTACAACAGTTCATCTAGTGACTGTTCAAAGTTACAGCAGCACTGAAAAAAGTAACTTATGACCATTTTTCACCCATACAACCGTTGCAACATCCCCATGGTCACGTAATTTACATTCGGATGCTTGACAACTGGTACATATTTGACGTTGTAGTATTCCAGGGTCACGTGATCATCTTTTGTGAAGTTCTGACAAGTAAAGCCAATGGGGAAGCCAGATTCACTTAACAACCTTGTTTCTAATTTAACAACTGCAGTGATTCACTTAACAAATGTAGCAAGAAAAGTCATCAATGGGGAAAAACATGCTTAACAAATATCTCACTTAGAAACAGTGAGACCCCTAAATTCGGAGTCAACTGTGATTGTAAGTAAGGCCTACCTGTGCATCCCACTCTATAACCCCACTCTAAAAGTTGATATGGTAGACTGAAAGGTCACCGAGTCCAAATCTGTCAAGGCTGATAGACATCTATTAGGATAACAAAAGTTTCTTGGAAGGGAAAAAATACTAGTTAAAGACAGTGGTAAGATGTCACAAAATTCAGGAGATTTAATTCTGAGTACTTCTTAGGCTGCTTGGTTGAAATCTTGGTCCTTTACCTAAGGTTCTGAAACGCATATCTGAATTAACACTTACTTAAATTATTAATGTTGAAGCAACTTGCAGCACCTAGCTGATTTTGGCAGACACTGAAAAATTTAAGTGAAGTACTTGGATGGCTGATCACTAGGAAATTCTACTGCATAGCAGAGCGCATCATCTGCATCAAGCTCCCTAAGCTGCACTCCATCTACAACAGATGATGCCAAACTACAGCCAGGAAAATAATGAAGGACCCCAGCCACCCCAACAACAAACTGTTCAGCATGATGCGGTCAGGAAAGCGCCTCCGCTCCCTGAAAGCCAACACAGAAAGACTAAGGAGAAGCTACTTCCCACAGGCAATACGGACCCTAAACCAATCCACAACAAACCCAGAACTATAAAGTATTCCTATAATCTACCTCTCTCAACCACTCCCTAACTTATTATCTCTCCCTGTCTATACTCTTCTCTTGCCCTACTACCTATGGTCGCGAGTGGTCGCATACACATTTCACTGCATTTTGTACTATGTATGTCTGTGCATGTGATGAATAAAATTGTATTTGATTTGATTTGATTTGATTTGTAGGCCAGGCAGGGAATTTGAGAGAAGACAATGACAAGCCATTTCCATATTATTGTTTCACAATATGGCATCATCAGATGTTTGAGCTCGATTAAAAAAAAACATTTTAAATAAGTAGAAAAACTGGTCATAAAAAAGTTTTATTGGATCAGATTAAAAATGACAATTTTTCATTTTATCTTCCAGTAGTCCAGCTACAGATCCAAAAAGAGTAATATATGTTAAAAGGAGATGGAGAAGTATATAGAAATAAACATACTTTAAACACTTAATTCAGTTTATAATAGAAAACCAACATTACCCTTCCTTATGCCCCATAATCAAAGCTCTCCTATTAGGTTCTAGCTATGCCGCTGAGAATTAGAAGAACTGAAGCTGTATATCTTCAGGACTCCAAGTTGGGGAAAGCTGGTAAAAACTATTGACTACTTCAATAGTGGTGCTAAATAATTCTGTATGTTAGCATACTTTGAAATGCTGTTGCTCTGGAACTAATTTTAACTATTGTTCTTTCATTGGAAGATGTAAATCAGGAAAAGTTATGATTGCTTAACATAATAATAAAGTACTTAATTATATCATTATGGCTGAAAGCAAAGAGCTTTTAACAATTATTTTCATTTTTGTTAGGGTTAGGATAATTGTGAAGTTAAGGTCTCAAAATTGAAAAGTTTTGTTGCCTTTATTGTGTTGTTAAATAAAAAGGGCTATTTAGAACCATATTTCAACACAAAGATCATCAAGTAACACAAGAGTTGTTGCTGGGACTAATTATTGTGAGACTGAGACTTAGAGTTTTAGCATCCACTACATACAGAAAAAAAGCCAATTAAGTTTTGCGTATACAGAAAGCTGGTGATAATCCAAATGAACAAAATTACTGAATTCTTCCACTCACGTGGTTTTGATGATATAAATATCAAAGTACTTGTAACTCTTGATAACAGACAACTCTGTACCACGGAGTAGCCTGTCAACAGTGATTTCTGGACAATGTGGATTACACTCTCCACTGCAATTAGTTTTTAGGGCCTGCTTTTTTTAGTCTGCATAAAGACTTATTTTTCCTGCCATTAGTTTACACCTAAATTAGTATTTGCATTGTCTATACCAAATCCACAACTTGTTTCTTAGTTTACTCCTGACAAAGTACTTATTTCTCCACATACTGTATATGTCCAGAGATAAGCATTTATCTAAACATTTTACTACATATCGTACTGTGTATGACTGTATATGTGATAAAATCTAAATCTGAAATAAAGTCTAAAAATTGTTACCTTCACATTCTTACTGTATTTTACAAAAAATACTGTGTGAAATAACAAAATGAATAAAAAATATACTTTTTTTTGCTATAACAATTTCCATATATTAATATGTATATAATTTTAGTTCGGAAATTAATAATCTCTTCTTAAACAAGAGTGTGTCATTTGTCCTTCTTTGTAGGAAAGTAAATGGAGGAAGAAGTTATCTATTGATAGCTTTGGAATGTGCACAGTTTAACAGCTAAATTTTCCAGTATGAGCTAGGACTGCTAGTGTGCCACTTGAACTTTTAAAACACTGGAGCTACTTATATGATTGCTTGTGTTGCTGATAATATCAGAATGTCAATGGTTGAAAAATTAAAATGGTTTTTAAATTATTTTGCACATATTTTTCTTGGATCAGCAAGGATTATTAGAACTTATCTTTTTTATTCTGATAGAAAACACATACTGATACAAAATTCAAAGCAAGAAAAAGCATTTGGGCTGTTACGTTTGAAGTATCACAAGAACTTGCAGAAAAAGGACTTACAAAGTTAAAATGAAAATACCATACAGATAGTCCTTGACTTACTTTAGTGACCATTTGAAGTTACAACAGCACTGACATGACCATTTTTCACACTTACGACCATTGCAGCATCCCATGTCAGGGTAATGATTTAATAGCTGAATAGCTGCAGTAATGTTGTAATAATGTAATGATGCTACAGTGATGTAATGCTGGAATGAGTCAGCAATGCTTTTGGGCTGATATCATTTTAAGAGACTGTATTATGAGACCCTGTTGGGGCCTCTTTCTGTGTGCTTCCATGCTGTAATTACTGATTGCTGTTTGTTTGAAGTCTAACTAAAGAACATGCATATATGTTTTGTAGATAAACCACTATTTAAAATACAAACTCTGTTTACTGTATTTGCTCCTCAGTTGTCTCTGTGAACAACTTTGTATGTGTCACACTGTGCACACTCTGACACCATGGTCATGTGATCAAAATTCTGACTCATGTTTATGAGGGTTGCAGGGTCCTTGAATCATGGGATTGCCTTTTGCTTGTCCCATTAACTTGTGAAGGGAAGCCAGATTCATTTAACTGTATTACTAACTCAACAACTGCAGTGATTCATTTAACTGTGGCAAAAAAGATCGTAAAATGGGGCAAAGCTCACTTAACTGTCTTGCTTAGAAACAGAAATTTTGGGCTCAATTCTGATCATAAGTTGAAGAGTACCTGTACAGGATATCTGGTGTGTAAAAACAGAGAATTCCCAGCCACTAAGGGAAGCAGTCAAATTTCACTCCCAACCTCCCAACAAGATGGTGCTTTGCAATATGGTAAAATACCAATCTTGTTTAAGTGTGTTTGAAATTATTGAGAAATAATGCTGATTACGTCATTCATATCTACAAACTATCCTGTCATAGGTAGCATATAAGTACATGGGTATACCACTGAAAAAGCAAAGTATACATCTATAGATTGGAGCCAGAAAAAAAAGATTTGCAGTCTTCTCCACAAGGAAGAGGATAGAATGCTCTTTTATGCAAATTCTCTTTTGTGTATTTCTTGTGATGGAACAATCTTCACCGGTAGTGGCAGACGCTCACAACCACCAAACAGACTTATCCTGTAAGTATGTGTTGGTACTGGTTCTCATCTGAAATTTTACAATGTTTGGTTAACTTGAAAAGGGAAGATGTTACAGTTGTTTCCTGTATCACATTGCCACTCTAAGATTCATCTCTATTGTTCCTGCGATGCATTTCCTGTTCCTATTAGTCAGTCTTTAATAAGATGGTTTCTGCACAGTGATGGCTTAGTGTGTTTATTTACGCTACATGAAACATGATTGAACTAAACTGGCGGAAAATTTGTGAGAGTTGACTAACAGGGTCCGTAAGAATTATTCTTTGCTTACTATGAAATAAAGCTTCACAGGCTCCTTTATTGTATATCAGTACTGAATAATTATTTTGGGTTACAAATAGAAAATATGGTGTTAAACTCATGCTTCTTAATCTATGGCAAGGAACTTTGATACTGCAAATGGAATAAAACTGATGATATAGAACTTAATTTTGATTCCATTTACAGTTCTTTAATGGAGTACACAAGGAAACCTGTGTCACTAATTTCTCCTCTTCCCCCCTCATTAAAAAGCAAGACAACTTTCCATTTTTAGCAGGCCTTTAGAATGAATTTTAGGATGTCTCATTTATTTTAAAAAACAAATATTTCAGTTTTTTTATTTCATTCTCTTACAACAGCTTATAAACATTAAGTGTACTAAATATTTGTGCAAACATACATACAGGAGCTTGTTCAATGTATTCCTTCCAAATGGACTCAAGTAGTATTCCATTCTATTAAATTCAGCACAATCTCATTTGTCTGATTGCATTATGAAACAATTAGATACTTTATCATAAGTTTATTTCCTCTCTTTATAAGCATTTCATGTAAGTTGTAAATTTACTCATCCTCAGAGAAACGTATATGCTTGCTTATTTCTTGAGTCTTTGCCAGTCTCATTTTTTCAGCTTTTGCTATCAGCTATAAAAGAAAACATATATTGTGTAACTATTTTAATTCAGAAAATATGAACATTAAACATAAAATTATCATTTGAAAGAAAAAAATTTAAAATAAAAATATACTTTATTTGGGCAAGAACAGCCCAATTACCTGTAGAAAATTTTATTTGTCTTGATTTTAATTAGTCATAGCTAACTTTTGACAATTTTATGCATTTTACTGTACTGCTCTTCATATCTATCTTCAACTTAACAAAATCCTTTAAAAGGTTGGCTGCTTCATCATCAATTTTATCCTCAAATCTTTTTAAAAAAAATTTGCAGAAACTTAGTGGGCAATATAGACTTAATGAGGAAATCTTAGCAAGCAGCATGATAGAATGGGGATTCAAATTTGGTTATTTGGTCCCAATTAGTCTACCATGGTTTAGAATACTTTATTTGGCCAAGTGCATTCAGATAGACAAGAAATTTGTCTCTGTTGCAGAGGCTTTAATTTTAGCAACTTCCACAAGTACTGAGGAATTCTGGCTGGTGTAGTTTCAATCTTTTTTTTTTTAATAAAACAGGATTTACTTTTGGATTTATCCCTCAGTTTTACAGTATACATAATCTATGCTATTTTTTAAAAATAATGCCTAATTCTGACTTAACGTTAGAATTCTCACTAATTCTATTTCTAACCATGACATCAGGTGCTCACAATGCTTAGTGATGGCAATCCCTGCAGTCCCCATTGCTATTGTTAAGTGAGGTTCACGGATCATTAAAGCAAGGACCTCTTTGCAACTTTCTGCCAGCTTCCAACAAAGACTGTGGTGAAGGCAGTTTTCAAGCAGGCTATCAGCAAGTAAGTAGCTACTACCATGTAGAAGATGGTATCTAGATGGCTGACAAAATGTAGCATGAATGCAGTGAAAATTGGGAAGGAGGAAAGTCGGGTAGGCTCAATGTGAACATGAGATTCAGACAGAGTGCACAAAAATGGCTAGATATGTGTGGCTCCCACACAGTGGGGGTGTGGGTATGCAGATGGGGGGAGATGCAAAGTGTGAGTGTGGTGGGATGGCTTCTGGATGGGGGAGGGTCTGGTGCAATCTGTGATCTTCCCTGCCAGTTTACCCCATTGACTTTGCTTTATGGAAGCCAGCAGGGAAGGTTACAAATGGCAATCATGCGACATTGTAACCGTGTTGTAACTGCAAGCTGATTACCAAGTACCCAGATTGCTATCATATGACAGCAAGGGTGTTGAGATGGCCAGAACCTGGAGGACTGGTTGTAAAAAGTAGTTGGCAACCAAGGAATACTTGTATTAATATTGGGCTGGTTAATACTGCTTTTTAGCCAAAATTATTTTACCTTGATGTTGTTAATTTAGTTTTGGATATTTGAATACCAATTCCCTTGTGCTGTTTAGTGACCTCAATATTTTTTTTTGTTTCAGTTATTGGACTGATGCTAGTATAGCTTTTCCTGTATTCCTCAAACAGTTTCAACAAAAAGAAATCTTGAGATATATTAAAGACTAACAAATGTGTTACTACATGTGTTTACAGCAGAATGTGATGGTGGAAAATTCGGGCAGTAACGAATTTGTTCGCCTTTGAGATGGCTCATAATTCTACTACAGAACCATTAAACTATCTTAAAAAAATAAAGCTCCTTTATATTGATCAATAGTTTTAGTAGTGCTAGACAGATTAATTATGTCTAGCTCACAAGGATTTGTTCTGACTGGCATTAGAGCGCAAAAGTCTCAGGGCAACTGAATTTGTGCATATCCCATTGAAAGAATGAAACCTGGAATATTATTAACATCTTTGTATGAATTAGACGTTCCAGATCATTTGTCTTACTTTTTCTGTGCCCCTCTTCTTTTCTCTAGGTTGATTCAGTTTAGCTTGTCGGTCCACCAAGATCTTCTGCCAGTATCTTTGTTCATGATCACCTTAATACAAATGCATTGAACTAAAGTTCACAATTTTACTTAACATTCTGTGTCAATACATTACTATTCTTATATACCCATAACAATACATTATTATTCTTACATACCTATAACAATAAAGAAATGTGCACACATGAATAATTGGACTAAACAGTGGTGGGAGATATTGGCAGAAAGCATGTTAATCCAAAGGCACATAAAGTCCTATTCGTAAGTGATACTCCTGATAAAGCCATTTTTAAATTTCTACCTTAAGCACACAAGGCATGAGAAGTAAAACTGTCATGTACAGCCACTTCCCCCATTTATTCCTACTTGGGTGAAAGTGACTGACATCTATAATTTATTTCTGAAAAAGAAAACATTTTACGAGTGCAATTCTTTTCAAGTTAGACAACATGCATCTTCTATCTTTCTATTTGTTTGGTACTGCTGACTCTGGACTGCATGAATAAATAAAAACAGTTTATTTTTAGTAGGAGCTCTTAATATACTGTCTTAAAATCCTATCAAAAAGTGGAGGAAGAAGTGAAGAGCAAATGTAAGAGCTGAAAACCTGTTCCTGATTTTACATTTGTTGAAATATGACTAAGAGGAAGGGAGATAAAATACAGTACATATTGTGGATAAATTTTAAAACTCACAATTATAAAAGATAAATGAAATCTCTAATTATTTTAGCCCCTTCCATCAGAGATCATTTATTGAATGATCCCACTTTTACAAACTTGTTAATAACATATACACGGGGGTCTTAGCATTTTGAAAACAAGAGCTAAAAAATAAAGGAAAGCAGGGGAAAACAGGACTTGAATTTTTAATTGTTATGGAATAATTTCAAGGGCCAGAGAATAAACTGCAATGAGGGAATAAGGAACACAGCAGCATTCTTAATCAGCTCATTTGTTTATATATTACTGGACTCCTCTCCATCATACTAATTTAAAAGGGCATATAGGTAGTCCTCAACTTATGACCACAATTGAGCCCAAAATTTGTTGCTAACCGAGACATTTGTAAAGTTAATTTTGTCACATTTTATGACCTTTCTTGCCTCAGTTGTTAAGTGAATCATTGCAGTTGATAAATTCGTAACCCAGTTGTTAAGTGAATCTGGCTTCCCCATTGACTTGGCTTGTCAGAAGGTCAAAAAAGGTGATTACATGACCTTGAGGCACAGCAATGGTCATAAATATGACTCAGTTGCCAAGCTTCTGAATTTTGATCAGAAATTGGGCAATGCTGGAAAAGTTAATTGTGAAAACTGGTCATAAGTCACTTTTTTCAATGCTGTTGTCATTTTGAATGGTCACTAAATGAACTGTTGTAAATCGAGGATTACAGTATCTAGAAATTGGCATGCCAGACAAATTGTAATCCATATTAACAGTGATTCTCTTATTAACAAAGGGAAATACATGGTTTAAATTCTAGACATATACAGAAATGATAACAGATTTGGGGAAAAAAATCTGGGGAAAACATACCAGAATACTCAAAGTCATAAATTTAACAAATGTTTAAATATTCCCAAAATTGATATAGTATATGCACACCACATACATGTAATATGTATAAACCTCACCTGTAAGGATCTCGAGTTTCCAGTTGTTCTTTGTCTGCAAATCTTTATGCGAGTTTATTAAAATTTGTGCATCTCCAGGTGTTTTAAGCCGTACATGACATTCTGTATCTCCTTCCAGCAGATCAACATAAGCAACATCAGCAAGTGTTGTTAACATGTCCTATGATGAAATGGATGCACCACAGTAGATGTGTTATATTACAATCTCTTTTTAACTTACATACTTAGGAAGGAAAATAACAATATTTTTTTAATCACACAGTGGGGACAAAAAATGTACAAACAAAAAAATAAGCAAATGCTGCAAATTTAGAAAAATATATTTGACTGCAATTTGATAATGCTCAAGAAATGAGCAAGAATTCCATTTATATCTTTGTGGAATATATCTTTTCCTCCTTCATTCCATCTCTACCTCTTTCATACATAGAGTGCTGTAGCTCTCTAAAATCCAATCGATTAGGACACAGATTTTCAAGATATGCAGTTCTAATCAATTTCTGGCATGAAAGACCAGGGCTACATGTTAAGTTTAAGTTAAACTGATTTGTTGGTCATGCCTATGCACAGGAATTTAAAGTCAAGGTTCTGACTAATGAACCCAACCAATTCAGCACTCTGAGACTTGTCAGCTTTCTCAAACAACTATTTCATTGAGTACATCATTTTGGTACAGACAAAAACAAAACCAGCTCTAAATAATTCCCGCAGTTTCTGTATAATTAAAGGATAAATAATTCCCTCCCTCATTGTCACAGGTCACATTGTCACAGGTCACCTAATTGTCCAATTAGGTGATCTGGCATCTGTTTGGCAACTCTCATCAGTCTCTAGCCAGCACCTGTTGAGATAACCTTGGTTCCCATGGGATGATCTGTTATGTCTGGTCTGACATTCCAGATTTCCCCCATCCCCTTAATGTGTGGCAAGCTGAGAAACGGAAAGAGGGCTGCAACAGGCTTGATCCGTTTCAAAGTTGACATCTAGTCAATTAATGATAACCACTATTTTGGTGCTAGATAAGGGCTAATAGAATTCAAGAAGGGTTGGACTTGGTCCACTTGTAGAATATAGAGACTCTAGGCTGATTTCTCTTTTGACTCCACCCACAGACTCTGCCACTACTTCTACACTGGTAAACTTTTCATTTTCATGCTTTTTGCCAATTCAACTTGCCACCGTTAACATCTCAACAAAACGATTCAATAAATAATTTGATTACAAAAGGTGTATGCCATTGTTGTTAAACCAGTGTCTTAGTTACTCCGTAAGGTAGGTCAGCTTACAAAGCTTGTACAAGCCCAATAAGTGAATTATACAGTAGTAACAAATGTTACCTATTTTCAAACTCTAATTTTATATCTGGCACACACTGTTTAAAATGTTTTATGTACTGAAATTAAAACCTTCTACCATTCCAGTTCTTTAAGTCCTGCATATCCAGATGTGAATCACAATAAACATACTGTACTTGTGTACGAAATTCACAAGCAAGAACTTATCTGACGTATTTTTCCAATTCTGAACATAGAGACTCCATGAGCAATTAGATGTTAGAATTAGAGCAATGTTTAAATTTTAAGATTTTCTTACAAACTGTTTCAGATGATAAATCTGGCAAGATTACAGCCAAAATATTATTTATTCCTTAAATTTATTTGCCACCCATCTTACCTGCTCTGGTGGCTTACAACAATAAAAAGGAAGAAATGAAAAGATATAAAGAGAACAGAAGTAAAACAACAGAATAGTAAAATAAAAAGAACATGAGAACATATCAATCTGATAACAAAAAGATGGATGGGTGAAGAGCAGAATACAAGGCAGGAAGGTGGAGTCAGCTATCTAGTAGCCACCTTCACCTCCGTATACTGTATTCAGAGAAGAGCAAGTCAAACATTTTACATTATACATTTCCTAGGTATTTGTCATAATATTTAACATTTTAAGTATTAATTTATATTGTACAAAACATTTTTTGTTCTAATAAGTACAATTCAATAAGTATTATTATACCCATGTTATACATTGGATAGAGAAGGCTGAGGCTGAAAAACATGAGTTTCTAAAAATATCTAAAGAATTCATAACAAAAGAACTATTCAAACTGTCAGATTTCCTATTTCATGGTTATAGCTCAGTTTTTCAGCTGTCATCATAGACCAACTCTCTATGTTCAGATTTCTTAAAAAGATTCAAAAGGATAGTTGCGTACTATCCAGAGATTTTAATGTTCTATCATGGAAAAGTAACAGATATTTAATGTTAAGAGACTCTCAATTATTTTTCTGTTGCTGAAGTATGCTATATGTTACCGGTAGTAATTGCATATTTCAGACACAGATCACATTAAAAAAAAATGCTTTGTCTTCATATATGCATATTAGATCTGACAACAAACATGTCACAGAAAAGAATTCAGATGCTAAATGTATTGAAATTTAACCTCTTCATTAAAAGTTACAAGCCAATCTGTACTACCTATGGAATACTCATTAGAACAGAAAATATTTTCAATGTAAGATTATAGCAATAAAGTTAAACAGATTTATAATACATTAACAAATATAACAAAAGGCATATGTGCTCAGTATTCACGCTAGACATTATAAGCAATCATTTCTCACATCACAAAAGAAAATTAATTCGCTTCTAGAGAAATAATGACAAATTATGACTTTAAAGGAATTTACTTGTATAGGCAAGCAACACTTTTATAGCTAAATAGATTGAATTCTTTTTTTTAATGAACTCAAATTCTTCAGTTAAATAATCCAGAGGTAAAGATTATTTAAACCATGTGCATCACTACAGTTGCTGACAATCAGATTTTATACAAAGTTATAATCACAGTTCTCTCTCTGGGAGATAGTTTATAAATGTGAACAATAAATAAACAATAACATAAAAAATAAAATAAAATAAAATGATAGATATTCCAAGAAAAAGATATTTGCTTCTCTAAGAGCACTACCTTGATGTGCTTCCTGCCTGGAAGTGGATCAGTACCAAGGATTTTCACAATCACTCCACTCTCAAACTGGGGTCCCATTGGGTGAATCTTCTCAGCAGGAGCTAAATCATTGTTACTAATACCTATTAATTCGACAAAGAAGAATATTGATGGAAATTCTTAATTTGGTCTCGCAATAAAATAAACTTACAATTTCATATACGGAATGGAATAGTATTGCTAGACTTAAGTACTTTTTTGTTATGGTTTGGCATACACAGATTGCTATTGGCAGTGCCAATACCTAATACTGTACGTAAAAGAATTCTAAATGCTACTATTATACTAAAGATATCCTTTCATCAAATTTTTTGAATTAGGTAACATATATGTATTCATAATTTTTTAAAAGACTTTTTACATGCATTATTACAGAAAATATCTCAACAAATAAGTTTACTAACATTAATTTTAACTTTTTAAAGTTAATTGGTTCTGGAAAGACATCTGTGAAAGCCCTTCAGCCTTTTATGAATGATCAGTGACTATGGATTAAATTTGATTATTTTCAATTAAATGTCCAGAGAATCAAGTCAAGAAATTATGTATATAATCAATATATAAACAGACTGCTATGAATACAACACAAATTTGAGGATTTTACTTGAACGTGGACTGGAAAGTGGAAAGTCTGATAAAGTCATCCTTCCCCTCTAGAACTGCAAAATATATCAACTGCATCCAAATGAAAAAATGGTTATACTGTACGTTGTGAGATATAATCATATGCATATGTGATATGTGTGCGCGTAGATGTGTGTGTGTGTGTGTGTAGGGAGGGAGGGGGGGCGGGAGAG
>JAEANM010004076.1:0-21338 GCA_017656035.1 Myanophis thanlyinensis
CTGTTTACTCACTTACTTAATTTTATTTATTGATTTAAAATATTTTACCCCGTCTTTCTGCTCAAGAAGGATCCAAAGTGGCATGTAAAACATTGTCTGTGCGGGCCACAGGTGCACTTGCAATGGACCGCATGTTTGACATGCCTGCTCTAATACTCCTCCTCCTATTTTCCCCACAACAACCCTGTGAGGTGAGTTGGGCTGAGAGAGAGTGACTGCGCTAAGTCAACCTTGACTTTTATGGTTAAAGTATGACTTAGAGTCTCCAGATTTCTAGCCTAATACCTTAACCATTAGACCAAACTCTCTTTCTCTCCGTCTCCCCCCTCCTCCCTTGGCAACAAGCCAATTGGTCAATTCCTGTTGCAACCAATCAATTTTTCATTGATTTGAAATCAAAATAGACCTTCACTTGCAGAAAAACACTAGGAAGGAAAGAAAAATCACATTGATCAATAATATTTATATTTCAAATTAAAAGTAGAACTGGATCCAATTATTATGACTGTTTCTATTAACCCCATTACATTATCCATATTTTTCAATTAAAATACTATATCATGACATAGGTTAACCTAGAAATTTGATACAAGATTTATATAAATGTAGCTGTGAAGGAAAAACACCAGCCTGCTTGTAAATGTCTCTAGCCTCAGATGTTGAGCATAAGGGCTGCACTGAGGAAATAAGTTGGGGATTAGGAAATAAAGCATTTGCAAAAACAAGTATTAGCAAAAATTCAAAAATACCCTACAATTCTTAAATAATTCTTAAATAATCAGATACCATTATTGGCAGTAAAACAATGTTTATATAATTTGGGAAATATTTCAAAGAGTTGATAATTATATAGTGGTATGATAAAATATGAACAGTAAGAATAATAGAAATGTTGACAGAAAATTAGGTTAGTAAAAAGTATGGTTTTTATTAGATTAATCATAGCATACATTTTCTAAGATTTGTTATCTCAGTATATTAATAAATGCATAGCCAATATAAAATCAAAATGTGTTTAGCATATGCCTAAATATTATAGTTTTATTGTTAATAAAGTATGATACTATTTACTAAGATCTATTTCTTTTGGTATTTTCCCTTGTGACTTTTTTCAAGTTGATGAAAATAACAGAACCAAATCCAAGTTAAATTGTAAATTGTAAAGTTGAAATATTTCAAAATCCTTTTTCCATTCTTTCCTAGAGAAAAGCTGGTGGTTTTCTTGTAGTGCTGGGGATCCATCTACTTCTTATGTACATCGTATTACCCCAGATGGCAAAAACAAATTAATTGAGATTATTTCTGATTGCAACTGGGAAGAGGATCGCAAAGAGATCTTGAATATCTTATCACAGCATATCAGAAATAAGATGCCTAAATCACTCAAAGTAGGCCATTTTCTTATTGAACTAGAATCTGAAAGCAAAACCTGGGATGAAAAACAAACACCCATCTATTCTTCACGAGTGAAAATCTCCATGCCACCATGTCAGAACAAGAACCAAAGTCCTCCTGTTGTCATTGAGTCACCTAATGCTGGATTGTCACCGTGCAAAAGGACAGAAAAATTAACAACCCCTGAGAAATTACAGGAACAGAGGAAGAAAGGTTTACCCTTTTATGCAGGACTTTCTTCTGCAGGAAAGCTGATTGCTAACACATGCAAATATGACTTGAATCCCTCAGGCTCGATTCAGGTAGGGGATTCTTCTGAGACAGTTTGGATTTCGATGTATAGAAGTGCACCTCCAGCGCCCTACCACCGCTCATGCTATTGAATTTTACACCTCAATATTTGTTAGTAATTGTTATTCTTAAATGGAGAGGGACAGAATAGGACAAATAAGATTCCAGATCTTATTTGTAAAGACAAAAGTGTCACTCTAAACTCTTACTTGAAATTAGTTGATTTTTTTCCTTGCAGATACTCTTGCCACGTTATAAACAGATGAGTTTTCTTTCTAATTATTTGCCTATTAATATTGACCGCTGACTTAAACCTTTTTTTGTCCTAACCGTGGCCATATTACTGAAGTAGAAGGCAGTGTGTTAAAACATTCAAGTCAAAAACTGTTGAGCTAATAGGAAGGGTAAACAGTTAGTTTAGAAATTCTTCATTTATCAATCAGAAGAAAATTTGTCCATGTACAGGTAGTCTTCCAGTTATGACTATAAAGGAGCTGTCCATCCCCATTGTGATGGTCATAAATCAGGTCACCCACATGACTGGCCCAATTTTATTAATCTTTTGCTTTGTTTATTGAGTGAACACTGTGGTTGTTATGGGAACCCATGGTTAATTACAGGCAACATTTTGCCAAAAAAAATGGGAAAAAATGTTAGTTTTTGGCAACTCATAAAATACAGTCATGTGACCATGGAACACTGCAAACGGCTGTAAATGCAGCTCCATTGTTGAGTGCTCCAAGTACAGTCATGTGATTGTGGGAATGGGAACTGCTGGAATCTCAAATCTGAATCATAAGTATCCCCAGGGAGTTCCATTGTGACTTCAAATGGTTGCTAAGCAACTAATCGTAAGTTGAGGACTACCTGTAACTGATCCATAGACTTTTGAGTAAGGAAAGAGTTTTGATACTTATTGTTTAATATTTTATTAAGTGAAGTTTTTTCCGTTGAAATTTAAAATAAATAAATAAAACACATGACCAGGCTTTGAACATAAAAAATACTTTATTTTGAATGTGGGTTAAGAATATGTTTCCAAACAGTAATTCATGTGGCGCTACAAATTGCTTTTTAAATTGAAATAAATACATGTATTTATTTAGAAGAAGTTCAATGGAATTGATTTCAGGTTTTTTTTTAAAGAAACCACTATTCTATTGCATTAAGTATAAATTAAACCAGTACCTATGTTCTAGACTGTTAAACCATGCTATGGTAGTGGGTGTGGCATTTTGCCTCTTTTATTTCAGGTTAATGGTAAAAATTCTCCTCAAGCCAAACTTCTTTTGGGACAGATGGGAGCGTTGCATCCATCCAGCCATCTAGCAGCTTATCTCACTGGTAGACTTCAATCGACCATGTTTGATCTCTCAACAATGATCCTCAAGATAGCACCCAGTAATAAACTTGCTGATTCTGAATCACTGCCAACTGAAGTGTCCACATCAGAAACATCTAAAACTCAATTTTTTACTGATACTACATCAGTCTCCACTGCTCGTATATCAGCACAGAGACAGATAGGTAGGTTGGATTTTTTTTCCTATTGTATTATAAAAGAAATGAATGATGAACAGTGCTTTGTTCTATCATGTTGCATAGTGCCATTGATTCTGATATACTGCTAAGCCGTCCATGGAGAAAAATGACAAGACTTAAATGAAAAACCAAGACAATAGGCGGCCTGAGTGTGGAAATGAAGAACTTCTGAAGAATTGAAGAAGCTTCTTGGATGAAAAGTGAAAAATTTTCAAAGAAAACAAAAATCAAGAAAATCCAGTTGCCCTTTACTAAAAGCACCTTTGGGACATTGGGATTAAGCGGCTGCTTCTGCCCATACCTCTGTTAAACTGGGTTTCATTTTTTTAACAATATATTTTATTTTAGATGTTATTCAAAACTAAAATATTAGGAAATACTTTATAATAGATTGTTTAATGTTTTCAGAAAAACCTTTTTCTCCCAATTTTTTCTGTGATTTCTCCCTAAATTTGTCATTACTATTAAGCTTCATGTAAGGAAGAAATTAGCTTCTGCTTGCATGTAACCATTTTTATATATATTGTCCTTATATGAATTCATAAATGAAGCTTTTAATACATGGACAGGATAAGAGAGTTTCTTCTGCACTTGACTTCCTTTAGTAAGAAAATGCAACCAGAATCGATAATTGATACACATGTAGAAAATATAAAATAAAAATATTAATATATTGACTTTGAAAATCTTTCTTTGTAGCTCCTCGGCCATTATTTGATGGTATGACTAATCAGTTGAGCTCTCTAAATACAGTTAGAGATCTACAGAAGAAGGCTTCTGAAACGGGATCCTCTCAATCTCTGACAGGACCACAGAAATCTAATACCAAATCTATCTCTCATTCTGTTGGTTCAACCACAGTTGTTACTACAAGTGCTGTAACTTCTGTGGCATCACTTCCTGTAACAATTTCCAGCCCTTTGCAGAATAACAATCCTCCTGACATTGCTTGTATGAATACTGTTGGAAAACAAGAAATAAATATATCCTCAGCCACAGATGCTACAGAAATAACAAAGCCAGTTACAAGCATGCCTTTTGCTCAGTCTTCAACTCCAGTTTCTATGTCCACACCTGTAATCCCACTCACTGTGACTTCACCAACTTCATCAGTTAACTGTGTTCAACCCACTGGACTCTCAGGAATTCAAAAGAGCCCTTCGTCAAATCAAAAGCAGGGTAATACTTCTATTTATCATCACGTCTTGCTACAGATGTTTGTTTTGATTGAATCTTTGCATTGCCAGTCAACCTGTAATGAGGGAGAGCAGGGGTCCCCACCCCCAGGCCCGCGACCCACTACTGGGCTGTGAGCTGTTTGAAAGTGGGCTGTAAAAGCTGTGGGTAGGCACATGCACAGCTCAACTGGTGAGCTGGTGTGCATGGGCAATCATATCAATTTGTGCAAGCAGTGCAATTCTTTAAAATTGCACTTTTATTTGAGAATTACACAATTTCACTTAATTTCAGGACCACATTAGATTTTATGTGGCATAGTGAAGTCTGTGTTCCAAAAGAGAGTAGGAAATATGTGTGTTTGTGCATGCACATGCTTTCAAAGTCACACTTCAGTTTTGACAACTACATGGAGAAGTCTGCATTTTTCTTGCAAATGTTTGGGAATGTTTGCCATTAGAGTGGTGCAATATCGCTTATCTGTTTTTCTCCAAGGTAGGACTTGAATTTCCAGTCTAATGGTTTTAAACACAAATATGTGTTAATATTATCAGTTCCTAGCCAAGGACACATAAACATATTGCCTTAACATACAGTATGTGCTGTTCCAAATAGGGTAATCTGCAAAAATAGGGCATCATAGTTTACAAAGTTGAAGTACTTGGTGATTCCTTTAAGTATTTCACTAATTATAATCAGTATGAAATTTTATTTCTCTCCTCTATAATATTTCAATCGCAATTTGAAAATCACAATATAGTGGAACCTCTAGTCACGACCGTAATTAGTTCCAGAACTTCAGTCACACCCGATTTAGTTGTGACCAGAAGCAAGGCTGACTGCGCATATGCACTGAAAAAAAAAGATGCGGAAGGCAAAATTGGGGAAATCTGCCCCGCCATTTGATCACCACCAGAGTTTTTGTTCATTACCAGATGTGAATAGTTTGCAAAATTTTGGGTTGGCACTTGATTTGTTCATGGCGAGAGGCATTCGTGACCAGATGTTCCACTGTATTTTGATACTTTTTCATGTTGGTTTTCATCAATTATGTTGTCTCCAGATACTGCCACACCAGTGAACTGCACTTTTTTTTGTAATAGTAATGCCTGGTTCTTAATGTTATTACTATAATTGTACTTTTATTCACTTATATATACTTTAAGTTTGATAATGATGAGTTCTCTTCTTCTAGCTATAGATTCTTACTTCATCAGGAGAGGGAATAAAGACATGGAATCTTTCTTGTCCCTTTAAATCCCCTGAAATGCAAAAGGGGATCTAAAGTTTTTTCTTGATCTATTTTGGGAAGCACTAGTTACAGCAAAAATTTGCATCTCAATTTTGTATAATAATCTGCAAATCTTACTTGAGTAGTAAGAATTGGCTAAGAAGAATGTTTTTTTTCTCACAATAATACAGGTACTATAAGTCCTCCAGGTTTGCCTCGTGGAGCAGAGTATCGTATGGGAACCCGATTTATTTTGATTCCAGTACAGCAGTGTTCTTCTACTTTGCGACCTTCACAAAATATGCAACTTGCTTCCGGCAAAAGAGTAGTTTTACAACCTTTGAGACATCCAGGTGCTGTTAATCTCTACCGACACCCCAATGGCCAGATTATCCAACTTGTTCCCTTGCATCAACTTCAGACTTCAGGAGCACAGTCCAGTTTACAGCCCATAATGCTCCGTAATCCAGGTACAGAATATAACAAATATTTTGCTATTATTTTATGTGAAACAACATTCTTTTCTTTTGAAACCATTTTTTCCATTTTTTAGCCAGACTTAAGTTGGTGGTTCTTCTATTTGAACTGTGTCTGCTATCTTTTTCAAAAGGGCACTTTTAATTTATATTAATTATTTAACTGTTACTGTCAAAGTATTAATTATTACAGGGATTCTCTTTTATTGATGTTTTTAATGATACCATTATTTTGGATAAAGTTGTTACATTATGAATGTTTCTATTTCGGTTAACAGCCAAAAGTCACAAAAATATAAGAGTTTAAAAGTCTGTAATATAGTTACCTATGTTTTTGTAGCATTATAGGTTGAGTGCAAGTCCTTAAGAGGTATGTTTTGTAACTAGACAGTTCTGTCCAGTTTTATTTGAAATGAATTTATCCCTTCTCAGTCAATGTACTTTTGCCTACCATTAAGGGTATCTGCTGTAGTTTAAGGCTTAAACTGTGCACAAAGGTGCCATGCAGTATTTCAGACTTTCTAAGGGAAATACAACAATACTGAAATCTGTCAAGCATGCCCAAATTACTAACTCAAGGTAGTTTATTTTATTTTATTTATTCAATTTTTATAGCCACTCAACTGAATGAGTCTGGGCAGCATACAATGCTAAAATAAAAAAAACAAGTAAAAATTAAAACAATAAAAACATCCACAAAATAAATAAAATAAATGAAAAATAAAATAAGTTCACAGAGTTGGCCTAGGGATCCCATGAAAAAAAATTACTGAGAGTGCCATGAACTGAGGAAGTGTTGAGAATGTCTGGTTTAAGGTATTGAAGTAAAAGCCAAGAGGCACTACATTGAGAATACTCAGTGAGACTGACTGCAAAAAGCAGCTCAGGAAGGACCATTCTAAACAGTAGTCTGTGCATCTGTATGAATGTAAAATGACCACCTAAAAAAAGTTGTTGGAAGATAACTGAGCAGAATTTGTTTTATTTCTTGCCTTGGGTTTGATATTGCATTAAAAATAATGCTTATGTTGGAGGGTGGAATGAGTATTTGGCAAGAAATAATTTTTTTAATTTTTTATTATAGGCTCTGTGGTAGGAATCAGACTTCCTGGGCCTTCTAAACTTCCTGAAATAGCCGCATGTCAAGCTTCTGCTATTCCATCGGTGACCTCCACTACTACAACTTCAATTCTGTCTACATGTCCTTCAGTTTTGTCTGAATTCTCAGCTGCAGAGAACGCTTCTGTTTTATCTGGGGCATCAAGCACAACCACTGCACTGTTATCACAAACTCCTACCACCGAGTCCTCTTTAGTGCTGTCTATGTCCTCTAATGCTTTATCTTTATCCCCCTCTGCTGAAACATCTTCACTTTTGTCCATGACCTCTTCTACTGATATTCCTTTGTTGCCGGCAACCTCTTCTACTACACTTGTACCTTCTACAGCTACAATTTCATCATCCCTATCCTATTCTTTGCCTGTATCCCCTACCAATAAGTCCCCTTCGGTTTTCACAGTGTCACCTAATGGTACTAATTCTCTGTTGCCTATGCCTCCTTCTACTATACTTATGTCTTCTATCATTGAGGGCACTTCTGCTGCTTCAGAATCCCCTGTCACAAATTGGACATTACAAGACATTAGAACTACAGCTGTGCATTCTGCTTCAATAACTCAAGTAACACCTGTTAATTCTTCAGGTTCTGTGTCCCCAGTTGGCACTTTGACTTTGAGAATTTCTCCTTCTGGAATAAAAAATAATTCCAATCAAACAGGTTGTCAGTCTAAAATAAGGTGTAATGCCAGTAGGCTACCAAGCAATATAAATAATCTAATATCTCTACAGTCAGGCAGTTTTGCTTTGCTTCAGTTTCCAGGGCAGAAAAATGATTCAAGTTCCATTGCAAAGAAAGTTGCATCTCTTGAGATTAAAATTTCACATAAGACAAATGAGCTCAGTGCCAATAAGTTAGAAGAAGATTTAATATGTTCACAAAGGGCAGAAATTACTGACTCAGAAATTAGTAAATTAAAAGAAAACAAACCACCATTGCATAAGCCAGACTTCCATTCCGATGAAATAACATGTAAGAGGAATATATCAGAATTAATTGAAAAGGATGCCGAAGTGTTGAAGGTACCAGGTTCTTCTCTCATGTTACAGGCTAATATACAATCAGATCATTCCTATACCAGCGAGAAGCAAAAACATGAAGAAAATGAAGCACTGATTAAGAAAAAGAATCAAGACAAAGATGATGAACACCCCCTAAATAAAGTTTCATATCCTAATGAAAAATGTAATGAAGCTGCAGTTCTTGCCCATAATATATTACAAGAAAGGTCAACACAAAATCTAATTGCTGAATCAAAAAAAGCTGAACAAAAACCATTCGACACAAAAGCAGGATTGATTACTGAACAGTCCTGGGGGAAATCAGGGAAACCAGCTCAGCCACCCCAAACCCTAAATAATACTGAAAATCTGCAAACAAAGACTAAATCATCTCTAGTTCCATGGAAAAATGAAGATCCAGACTTGCCAATACAGAACATGAAGGAACAGTGTGACTTTGTGGCTAAAGAAAAGGATAAAGAAAAAGTAAATGAGAAGGCGAAGATCAATATTGAAAAAAATAAAAATAACACCTTAGGAAATGAATACCTGGATCGTACTCATGAAGATTCATATGAAAAAAATAGTGCTTTTCAAAGTAGCCGTAACTCTTCAAGCTATGAAAAAAGGATTAAAGATATACAAGAAGATAATCAAAATAAGAAAGATGAGCACAAGATTAGTAAAACCTGCAGCAAAATAGTCAGATCATCCTTAGTTGTACAAAACAAAATCAGTATGGATACTGATGAACTTGCAGAGAAATTAACAAAATCCACAAAACAAAACACGTGGAAAACCAAGAGTCACAGAAAAAAATCCTCACCTCTTATTGATATTACCCAGGATGATACAGAAAAAGATGACAAAACAGAAGAATCTGCCAATGAGATGGTTAATGAAGCATTTGGATATCAAAGTGAGGATACAGTAAATATTGAAGTATTGGTAAGTTGGTAAGTTTTTAAATTTAAAAAATACAGATTTCAAAAATAAAGTAATCTGATAACTTCTAATTAACAGCTTCAATCAAAATGATGCTTGATATTTGAAAAGGTTTTATAGCTCTTAAAAACAAAATATTAGATTTCAGATATCACAATATTTCTATTGTCTTTCTAATAGGATCATTGTAGTTTAGTTTTATACATGTAATTGGAATCAGCTTCATGGTAAGATTTAGCATCCAAAAATAGATAGTTGATTATGTATGGATGAGATGGAAATGCAGTCAACCTTAATATCTTTCTCAAAGTTATTGTTAATTCCCCCCCCCCCCCCCCCCCCGGTACATACATGTCTTGGTAAAATGCCTAAAGCTACTATTTGAATGCTATCTCGAATTGGCAAGATTAAAACCCTTTCACTCTTGACTTTGAAGGATCCTTGGAAAGGTTGTGGATTTTTCACTTTTGCCTCAAGTGCTTTCCACCATCATGACAGCTCTTGGAACAGTTGCTTTCCTGAAATAGCTTCTCTACCAAGCAAGGAGGAGCCTTTTGGGGATCTGTTCATGATTGCCAGTAGGTGAGGCCAAAGTAATAGGGACAGGTAATAAGAGAAATATCTACCAAAGAATCAATAAATTGTCTTTTAAAATCCTATAATGCAGCCAGTGACCATCAAATTTTAATTAGTGTAATTTTAAATTTTCATAATTTTAGCTTAATTCGTCTTAACTTTTTAATTGTAACATTTTAAATTAGCAGCTCATTTAATTATTTTAACTGGTTTTTTAGATTTTTTTCTGTGTGTTTTTACGTGCTGTACACCGCCCCGAGTCCCTTGGGAGAGGGAGCGGTATATAAATTTAAATAAATAAGTAAATAAAAATAAACAGGTAGCTAAAATGTAAAGGCTTCCTTAAGAGCTTTTCATAGCAGGAATGGGCAAATTGTTGATTGTTCAATCATCATCCTAATTGGTTTTTACTAGAAATCTATCTACAGATAGGCATTGAATAGTCTCTAGAGAAGCAAAATATGTTGAACATAACATAATTCATAGTACCATTTGAAAGGTATCCATACAGAAATGCAATTTCATTCTTAACCTTTATTTTTATGCATCCTGATTTAAAAGAGATAACTTTTAAGTGTTGCTTTTCTTAGAAGGTTGGAAATCAGAAATCCTTGGTGGCCTACTGCAAATCACTCAAATCTATCAGTAGTTATTGGATCTATTTAAATACTTTGTGACCTCTGAAATTCATTTCTATATGGAGCCATTGTCAAGAGCTTACAGAATATTTGTCAGGAATTTCACATTATACATACCATGCATCAAGGTGCAGCTGCACTGAACCATTACATTTCTGAGAACACAAGTTCTGAAGGAATAAGAAACCAAATGAAAGCAGAACCAAGTTGAAAAAAATCACAAGTGTCCATAGAAAAAACTGCAAATAGATGCAAGTAATCAGTTCTTCATTTGTGATTTTTCTAATCCACTAATGGAATGGCTGTGAAGCTGACTATGGAAGAAATATGCAAACAAACAACTACCATGTCCATATGAAATACAAAGGAGAGTTTTTTTCATAACTCTCATAGTTTTCCACCTCAAAAGCCAACCGGAGCTGGAAAAAACCCCCCTAACTCTCATGAGTTCACCCCAATTCACTTGGGCCATAACCAGTGGCCCAAAAGATTTCGGTGTTAACATAGAAAAAATAAAGGAAAGGTGCTATGCCTGAAATGGAAAGAAAGTTGGATAGCTAAACTTTCATTAAAAATAGTAGATACAAGGCAATTAATAATAGCAATAGCACTTAGACTTTTATACTGCTTCATAGTGCTTTACAGTCTTTTGCCCTCAACAATCTGGGTCCTCATTTTACCGACTTCAGAAGGATGGAAGGCTAAGTCAACCTTGAACGGATCAGGATCAAACTTCAGGCAGTCGGTAGAATTAGCCTGCAATAAATACTGCAATCTAATCACTGCTCCACCGTAGCTCTTATAGTCAATATAGTAAAATACCTATTGTGTAATTAAAATAAAATATAGTAGCAACAACAGTAATGGTAACTGATGGCATTTCATCCTCCATTGGCTGTATGTTAGTTAGGATTGTTAATGTCTCTGTGAAACAGCCCCTGTAAAGTTCAGGCACGCCTCCCCCCAATCTTATAAAACTGGAAGAATTAAAGTTTTTTGTTATATTTTTAATTGCTTTTATGGGTGCTTTAGCATATAGGAAATTCAACTTAAATAAATCAGTATAAAACTTATCAATCTGTTTCACTGCCTTACTGTTTCTAATTAGCTTTAAGTATTTTAAACTTCATTAGTCTACATTCATCATTCAGTTTTCTTTCTTTGAAATTGTTTTTTCAACATTGTAATCTCTTGGCTATTATTATTCCACCAGTACTGTTAGTGCCTAACACTAAAATACAGCAATGTAAATGCTATGATAGTTGTGTTGGTACTGTGAATGACTCTTGTTTGTTAGATCTTCAGTTATTCAAATCTTTTGATACTGTAGTTATTGCTACTTTTTAAAAATGACATATAGCCATAATATTTCCGTATATATTAGAGAACTGTTGAGAATTATGTTAATTATTTAAACTGCAGATTCTTATACTAATTGTTATTAAATACTTTACATGACTGGGACCTTTTGATAGAATTACTGTGTTTCATTACTTTGTCACAGAATGGAAGTGAATACAGTGAAGCTGAGGAGAATGTGGACATTGAGACGGTGGAGGAATTTTCAGAAAAAGTTAATCTTGCTCGCTTGAAAGCTACAGCTGCTCATGCTTTATTGTCCAAACAGTTGTAAGCATATTCCTTTAAAAACCCAAACTGAATAATTTTATATTTGCAAACACTCAGGCTTTTGTTGTGTAATTGTTTGTCTAAATACAGTTTTACTTATTTGAATGAGCATTAATAGTAGGGGGGGAAAATCTTCCATGTTGTTTTAAAGATACATTTCAGTTTAAAAGAAAGATTTGAAGTTTATTTAATACATATGGTAAAATTTATATTTAACTTCCATATGTCACCCAAAAAAATCATCGCTGCACATAACATAAAAAGAATAAAAATAAACAAAATGCAACTCTAAGTGAAGGAAACAGATGTAAAATATTTTAAAAATTTAAGAACATCAAAGCTGGATTGAAATCTTAAAATACAGGATGTTTTCCCCTGGAGATGAAACAAACAATAATATGATAAAAGGAAAACCTTCTTAGGAAGTACCATCTATTAACAGGATATCAAACTGAGAATGTCTGTCTAACTAAATTATTTTAGAGGAATGCATTTAGGGAAGGCCTTTTAAAAATGAGGATCTGTTTCATATATGAGAAAAACTATTTTAAACACTTTGCCTCCAAATAATTTAGGGCTTTTAAAGTCAAACTCCAACACTTCAAACACTTGGAAACAGATTGTTTTCCGAGGCAGTTGCTGAATCACTGGCCTCATCTGATTACACTGACCAGTATCAGCTAATAGTTAAGTATTTTTATTTTGGACTATCTGAAATTTTTGAAAAGGAATATAATAATCTGTCCTGGTATTTCCCAGAGAATAGATATTAGGCTATTATTGTCCAGAATGAACAGCAAGAAGCACATTGAAAATTGAAATAAAATCCTCTCCAATAAAATAACTGATTGAAAACACTTCAAAGCGTACACCTCTTCTATCAGAGGTGTGCACTTGATCACAACTGAAATGGGCAGATTTTTGCCAGTTTAAAAAGAAGTCATACCTGGATTGTTAGGTGAAAGAAGGATGTAAAAATATGTGTAATTGGGGTAGTGATGACACTGTAACATCAAATAACTACTTTCAGCATTTTAAAGTAGTTGATCGAAAGCACGGGGAAACAAACTAGAACAGCAAGGAAACGTTTTTGTTATCAGTGAGAAGAACAGAACTGCACTCAACATCACTTTCTGATTCTAGGAGCAGAACCATCACAAGAGTGCTCTTAATTTTGAAAGCCGATCCTGAAAAATGTAACTGCAGTAGAGAATAACTCAGCCATGCTCATTTTCCTCTTTTCTTCCAGTCTTTCATTCTGTCTCAGGCTTATTTTTGTGATGGGATAAACTGCTTTAGGTATTTTTAAACTGATTGGGCTTATTATATTTTCAAGGTTTATTTTCTATTGTATTATTTATATTTTAATTCTTCATTTAGTTTCAGGTAATGCCAGAATAAAAACCCAGGAACTTAAACTTGTTTATTTTCTCTATTAGGCACTTGGTTCGTAACCATTCTAATAAGACTACCAAGCGACATAAGGTAGAGTCATGTTCATTTTTCTGGGTTTAATTTCTAAAGGTAGAATAAATTGATACTAGCAGTTAATTAAGTTGGATCATGCTAAGTTACTTTCCATGATGTTTTGTCAATATCTGTGTATATTTTTCTGCTGATAATCATGTGGGAATATAACATCAGCAATTTTTTTCTTCCTAAATGTATAAGGGAAGGTTGAATAAAAGTAATTCTTGATTTATGACTATAACTGACCCTGCACTTTCAGTTGTAAGTCATGATGGACGCAAAGTGGTCAGCAGATGAGCATGCTAGATTATAAAACCCTTTTTGTGGTGGGTTATTAAGTAAACACTGCAGTTGTTAAATAGATTCGTTGTTTGTTATGGAGAAGTTTAGCCAAAAACCTGAAGTAAATAGTGGCATCTGGCAAAAACATAAATTGTGGTCACATGAGTATATGTCACAAATAGCCATAAATATGGGCTGGTTTCTGAGTGCCAAGAATGCAGTCATATTATCATGAGGGGGTGTAGATTTTGGAAGGTTGTAAATCTCTTTTGCAAAGTCCTTGGTAATTTTGAATGGTCGCTAAGCAACTGGTCAAAAGTTGAAGTCTACTTATATGTACTTTAAGTGACATAACAGAAAGCTGTGAGATAATTTAGGAGATGGTTCACAGCGCTGATAGTTACAAAACAGACATAGGCAATCTCAGGTCACAGGCCCAGCTCAACCCAGCCCAGCTGATGGAGGTTTTCCATCCAGCTTACAAGGACTATAGGGAAACTGTAAGCATTCTCTTAAGGCCCTGATCTGCCCCATCCTCGCCACCCCATAAGTGTCTCAGGAATAAGTCTTGTTTTCAGTCAGTTGTCCTTTAAGATAACCCCAATTTTTATGATCCTGAAAAAATTATTTAAGCCTGATGGATGCAGGGTGCATTTGTGCCATGTGTTGTTTAATTATAAGTATCACAGTTTTACTGTGTTGTATTTTAAACTGTTCATGAGAGCAGATTTCTCTTTTCATAGCAATCTGAGTTTCTCAACAAAAAGCTAAAGAATGAGGAGCAGACTTTTGCTAATTATCGGCAAACACATACAGCAAACGAACGTCGACGTCGAAAAGAAATGAGGGGACTCTTTGAAAAATTAAAAGCAACATTAGGACTGCAGGCTTTTCCAAAGGTTTCCAAATGCTTCATCTTAAAACAAGTTAGTATTTTATGTTCGTATTTCTATATCAAAGAAAAATACTGGACAGAATTGATTTCAAATATAAAAGAGATGAAGAATCTTGCTTAACATTAATAATCATTAAGTTGTATCTTATGATTCCTGATGAATGTACCATTTCCTTTAACATACATGTTTCTTTTAATGCACTGAAGACAGATTCCTTGTGTGTCCAATCACACTTGGCCAATAAATAATTCTATTCTATTCTAATAGACTTATTTAATACTATTCAAGCTTTCTTTCTTATTTATTTAAATTTATTGGCCGCTCAACTTAAGTGAAATAATAGTTTATGTCAAGCCATTTTCAAGATAGGCTTATTTATTCCTGGTGATTTTATGGACATATCTCTAGCTTTTATGGAAACGTTGCATTGCATTCTTCCAATATGTATTTTTTTAATTCCCAATCTAGTTTGCAGTACTGGTATTCCTTGTTGGTAGTCCAGTACTGCCATCCAAGTACTAACTAGGATTCAATTTCACTTAATATTTTGAGATCGGTATAGATTGACTAAGCATTAGCAGCTCAGTAAGCTTATTGGAAATTGGAACCTAAACAATGCTATGCCTGTTTCTAATTCCAGTGTTATTTTTTAAAATAATACTTTTTAGTTATCTGGATTTTTTCCAAAACTTCCTTGAAAATATCTTGAAATGCCTAATGTCTAGTTTAATGAAAAGAAAGACTAGGAGTGACATGTTAGCAGAGTTCCAATATTTAAGGGGCTGCCACGAAAAAGATGAGGTCAGCCTATCCTCCAAAGCACCTAAAGGCAGGACAAGAATCAATGTGTGGAAACTGATCAAGGAGAGAACCAACCTGGAACTAAGGAGAAATTTGCCTCCAGAAATCGTGACTGCTACATCAATGGAGGTTTTTAAGAAGAGATTGGACAACTACTTGACTAAAGTGGTATAGGATTTCATGCCTGAGCAGGGGTTGGACTAGAAGGCCTCCAAGGTCCCTTCCCACTCTATTACTCTGTTATATGACTCATGAACTAAAATTGGGAGATTTTGTCCAAATTTAACCAATCAGTTGTTTCCTCATTATATTTTTGGCTAAAACAAAACCCTTCTTTGTGCAGGCATATGACTTGGAACATATTTTACTTAATTTTTATTCCTTTCAATATTTTTCTGCAAATAATTTACTGAGATGAAGATGAGAAACCATTTCTGTTCAGATATATTCTGCTGGAATCTAAAAATAGTTTGTTTTTCAGGCCTTGGAAGAGATCCAGGGTCTGACAGATCAAGCAGACAAGCTCACAGGACAAAAGAACTTACTGTTGCACACACAGGATACCTTGGTTCGTAAAGTATCTGCACTTTCAGGTGAGATGTCAGAGAGGATGAGCAGAATAAAATCTGAATTATTTACTAGGATTGTGAATCACTGGAATAGTTTGAAGTGGTGTGCAAAGAAAATTACGTACTACAACTGAAGTATAGTTGTCAAATATGTGAATGGTCCTAAAATAGAAGCTGGAAACTGCCATAGATAGATAGGGAGGCAGGAAAATCTTCAAGAAATTATGAACTCATGCTAGGACCATAAAACATAATTAAATGCTTTTTACATAAAGGCAGTCCTTGACTTGCAACCATAATTGAGCCTAAAATTTCTGTTTAATTAAACAAAGCAGTTGTTAATTGAATTTTGTCCCATTTTACGACCTTTCTTATCACTCTTGTTAAGTGAATCTCTGCAGATATTAAATTAATTACACAGTTGTTAAGTGAATCTGGCTTCTCCATTGAGTTTGCTTATTAGAAGGTCGCAAAAACTGATCCCATGACCCTGGAACACTGCAACAGTCATAAATACATGCCAGTTGTGAAGCATCCAAATTTTGATCATGTGACTGTGGGGATGCTATAACAGTTGTAAGTGTGAAAAATGGTTGTAAGTCACTTTTTTCAATGTTGTAACTTCGAAGGTCACTGGCCATTTGTAACAGTCATTAAATGTTTGTAACATGAAATGGTTGTAAGCTGAGGGTTATCTGTATAATGCAGTAGTATTATGTAACTGAGGGCCAGTTTGGTATATTGGTTTAAATGCTAGAAACCAGGAGACTATGAGCTCTGAGTCTGCCTTAGATATAAAAGCCAGCTTGGGCCAGTTACCAGTCCAAGTCATTTCACAGGGTTGTGGTTGTGGGGAAAGTAGGAGACAGGAACAGTAGGTATGTTCACACCCTTGAATTATATATATATAAAAAGGCAGGATTAAAAATAAAATATAATAAGTAATTATAATTTACTCCATGGAGGCCCCAAGAATATAGAGCCCATGCATGTTTATGATAGAGAAAGAAAGACTAAAAACAATTTGCATATAATTATATGCTAATGCTAGCATATAATTTCCCTTGGAAGTTTAGAGTTTTGTAAGTATGTTAGTTATGAACGAGAAACTTGACTACTACTTTCATCTCTAGGAAAGACACAAGAAGTAGTCTTGAAGAAGTTAGAATACATTTATGCCAAACAGAAAGCAGTAGCGGCTCAAAGAGGGAAGCAGAAAGAACAAACAGATCATACGAAGACAATTGAATCTATGGAGACTACTAGTCCTTTGATGGAAAAAGATCCTACTTCTGTCCTTGGAGAGGTGAAGCCAGTGGTCTTATCCAATCAACGTACAAAGCCATTGATACTTTCCAGGAAAGGAACCCGTGTCACAGGTAGGCTAAAGAAACACAATAATAATTGATCTAAACAAAAATAAGTTTCTAACCGTAAGACATTTTTGAACGTAGTGTATCTCATGTCTAGGATGTATTGCTGTGTTACACAATTACAACCTTGGTATTAAAACAGAAATAAGATACAGATGGTCCTTGTTAATGACTGCTTGTTCAGTGAGTATTCAAATTTGCAGTAGTATTGAATTAGTGAATTACTATTAATTACAACCATTTCTCAGCATCCCCATGGTCATATGAGCATGATGCCTAACATTGATTGCTGAACAGACAAAGTCAATGGGAAGCCAGCAGGAAATTGGAAATCGCAGTCATGTGAAGTCATCACTGCTGCAAACTAGGTAGCATAATCAAGTGACATCACACTTTATTATGTCTCTTAAAAAACAGTAATTTCAGTCCCAATTACTGTCATAAACCAAGGACTGCCTGTAAGTTATTTATCAGCATAGTAGGATAATAAATTATCACAGCAGCCACTGTAGTGTATGCCATACTATAGTGGTAATGCAAAGTTTCTTTGAAATTTTCTTTAGATTTTTTCCTTGCTTTTGATGTTTAAAATTTTCAATGTGCTCTGAAATGTGTTATAACAGTAGTGATTTATGGGAATAAATGTAAAAGGGATGTCAAGATAAATAATATTCCAACATTTATTTATTATTGTTTCTTACAGGAGACGTACCTACTTCTATAACGTTGACCAATGCCAACCTTTTAGTGACTACAAATGGCCAGGTTCTGGCATTCAGAAACTCATTGGTGCCAAGACAGGTTGCTGCCCTGCCTAACACACTTCTACAAGCCAAAGTCAAATCAGAAATAGAGAGCAATGATGAGAAAGAGCAGTCAGGTGAGAAAACAACTGAAAAAATTTAAGTTGAACCTAGCCTTGCTTCTTGCATGAAACTTACTAAATTGTAGTCCCCATGCAGACATAAAATATAGAAAAAATAAATAAAACGAAAAGACAAAAATAAGGATACAGTAAAACAAAATTTTGTGTGTGTGTGTGTGTGCAGGTCTAGGTCTGTTCGGGTCTTTTCCCGTGTAAGTTTGAGAATACTGTCGCATGGGAAAAGACCTGAACACACCGCGCGCACATGTTTTCGTAGATTTTCATGGGTACGGTATGCAGGTCTAGGTGTGTTCGGGTCTTCCCATGTAAGATTGAGAGTATCTTGGTGATGTTTCGGCGAGGTCCCACTTATCATCCTCAGGCTGGTGTCTTCGGCTTCACGCTGGTGTAAGCAAAGTGTGATCGGGGTTGCCTTCTCTCTATAAATACTGGTGGGGGGGCCTGGTGTGCTGGCTGGTTGGCTGCGCTGCTGCCTCTTGATTGGTTGATGGAGTTAATGTTGGTATAATGGGCTGTATGATGGCCTTGTGAGTTTTGTTGTGATATCCTGGGTCTTGTGCTGTAATCTCCTGGGTCGTTTGTTGTGTAGTGATCTCTTTTCCATTAGCCTACTGTGTTGTAACGGCTTGGGTAATGGGTTGTGTGATGACCTTGTGAGTTCTATTGCTGTAATATCCTGGGTCTTGTGCTGTGATCTCCTGGGTCGTTTGCTGTGTTGCAACTTCTTGAGTTTTCGTGGTGTGATTTCCTGAGTTTCCTGATGTATCCTGAGCGGATGGCTGTGATGTAGCATTCTGGATTTTGGTCTGGCTTTGAGTTTGAGGTCTGGGTCTGTGTTCTTGGCATGTGTCAGCTTGTTTGGTTTTGGGGTATTTATAGAGAGATGGAAACTCTGATCACACTTTGCTCACACCAGCGTGAAGCCAAAAACACCAGCCTGAGGATGGCGAGTGGGACATCACCGAAACGTCGCCAAGATACTCTCAATCTTACATGGGAAGACCCGAACACACCTAGACCTGCATACCGTACCCATGAAAATCTACAAAAACATGCCCGTGTGCGTGCACGCACACCCACCCACAGGTCTATATATATATATATGCAGATCTAGGTGTGTTCGGGTCTTTCCCCGTGTAAGATTGAGAGTATCGTCATGACATTTCGGCGAAGTCCCACTCGCCATCCTCAGGCTGGTGCTTTCTGCTTCGTGCCTTAAAGCCTTATCATTTCAATTCTGACTAGTGAAATTCCATTAAGGGTTACCAGAGATAAGAAATCTATTTAACATTAATCAAATAAAGCAATTTTATATTTCTTCCTTTTTCTTTTAACAATCTTGATCTTTAGTTCCATCAATACTGTCCTAGAATCTGATTTCTCTTTGTGTTTTCTTTGTCCTCTTTGCAAAATTTTGCAATAGCAATATCACTTAGACTTATATACTGCTTCACAGTGCTTTTACATCCCTCTCTAAGCAGGTTACAGATTCAGCATATTGCCCCCAACATTTGCCTCATTTTAGAATTTTAAAATGCCTCATTTTAGCAGCCTGATAAGGATGGAAGGTTGAGTCAACCTTGAGCCTGGTGAGATTCAAACTGTCAAATTGCTGGCAGCTAGTAATCAGCAGAAGTAACCTGTAGTATTGCATTCTAACCACTGTGCTATCATGGCTCTTATCAAAGTTTTAACAAGTTTCTTTTGTAAATCCAGCAAAGGAAAATTACCCAACTCACTATTTTGGTTTTTATATATATAATATATATATATATATATATCCCTTAATAGCATTGGCTCCTGTGGAAAAGAATGTCACCTAAAACTTTACTCTTTCCCTTTGAAACATCATTTTCAAACTGGTCTAGCAAAATATCAGTATTTGTTTTGGACAAAGGCTTCCACCTTCTTGTTTTATTTTTCTGTCATTGAGTGAGCATTACTTTTCCATGCTGAGGCAGTCCATGTTGTGAAAGAGTTGATCGCTGCTAGCTGTTCTGCTGCTAACTATGATGGCAGACTGCTGTAATGCATAATTGCAGTTCAAGAATCAGGTTTGGACTAAGGATTTGCAGACCTTTGGTGGCAAAGGTCTCTTTCATGCCAAATGAATGTGTGCACCTATCTCTATAATTTTTTTTTCCTCTTGGAGACTAGCAAACTCAGGAAATCTCCTTTTTTGCTGATGGGATAATGTAATAGAAACTTGAAACGCTGTCAAAACAATTGTCATGTTCAATTTATACCTAGCATAATTAAGATGGAGTAGCTGTGAATTTCATGTTTCTCCCTTCCCCTTGGCTGAGGTCCCCCTTTTGCAACAGGCCTTTTTCCTCTTCTGTTTTCCCAGTGTTTGCTTAGCATTTCATCACACAGACATGTCAAGTTTGGAGACCAACTTCATCATTTTCTGTGCACTTAACGATACATTTTTTTTAATTACTTCATGGACTTTATTCTCTGGAACTCTGGAATACACTTCTGTTCTTCAGATTGTTTCTCTTAGGCCAGGTACTCCACATGATAACCCACAACCTCACAAAAATGAACTTAAAACATTTGAATAAGCAAGGTAGAAGAAAACCACCATTGCTTCTCTGCATCAGCCTTTTATTACATGCATCCTATAGGTCATGATAGCACTCGGATGGGTGCTTTGATTTGGTTGATTCACATACAATAACTATGAAGGGCTTGTAGAATGTTTCTATCATTGTGAATACCCATTAGTTGGACCCATTAGCCCTAAGAACTACAAGTGCCATCATGGCATGGAATCATCAGTCCCTAATCTCACAGGAAATGCTGCTGTTATTGGTGGTCAGCCAAATGGGGACAAATATTACCCAAGATTTGTATGTTTATGATAGCCCATCATCTGGTATTTACTCACTTTAGGTTTTTTTTTTTTTAATTTTTTAAATTTTTTATTGATAATAACAAACAAAACATAAACAAAAAAGAAAAAATAAAAATAATATTACACCACGTGCTATACATAGGAAAGGAAGATTTGGGTTCTCGGATGAGTCCTCATGATTGCC